>JAYLWI010000016.1:0-50000 GCA_037355745.1 Pseudo-nitzschia multiseries | reverse complement strand
ACAGACAATGATGTGGTTTGTAGATACAAATGGCACACAAGACAGTACGGTATGTTAGGTGCAGCAGTCTACGAGATTCTACATGTGACTAGAGGATTGAAATACATAACCTTAGTGTGATCAAATGTTTCCCTTCTGAAAAAATTATGGCGCGGGAGGGGTGGCTGGCACAGGTACGTGCTCTACTGCTACAAATATAACAGCGCGCCCAAAACCAGACAACACACAGAAGATGTTCGGGCAAACAACATAGTACAGAACCCACGGAAAAATTCTACACACAAAACATCGTACACATACTACACGAAACACCGTACACACACACACACACACACGACACACACAACACACACAACACAAAACACCGTACACAACCCGACAAATTATTAGTACACACACAAAACCACACAAAAAGAAACACATGATTCTTGATCGACACCGTATTCAGAAAATAAAATAAAAAAATATGAATGCTATCGGAAAGACACGACGAAGCAAAAAATCCGAGGGGAAGACCCTTCGAAACAACAAAACCATCCGGCCCGGTGATCATCAAAATACAGGGGACAACAACGGTAAGAAAAGAAGAGTTAAAACAAACACCGCAATTACTAACAAAGTGTGTAACAGTAATACCACAACTATGAACGCATCAAAGGGCAACAGTAAAAAAAATGGTTCCGACAACACAATTTCTACTACTACAAACACGGAAGAACAAAACACCATCAACCAGAGTAACGAACCAGCGCTGACCATTACCAACACAACCACCACTACAGTAACGAACCAACAGAAAGAAGGAACAAAAACCAATGTGGTAGAGAAAACATCTAACGGAGAATGCTACAATTTAGAGGATGTTGCCGAACATGTCATGAAAAATATCCAATATGACAAATTGGCAGAGGAAGTGGCAAAACGCTTACGGAAACAAGAGAGGGAACCACATATAGGGGTGGGAAAGGTAGTAATGGTACCTAAACAAACGGAGGCAACCATGCAGGGAGAGGGGAGTTACAATGCCGGCGACACAAGAGAACGAGCAGTAAGTACAATTACAGACGAATATGGACTTATAATAGACAACGATATGCTTAAGGCTTTGAGTGATATGACTGAAAGAGTGGAGAAGCAGCTAAGGGATTACGTCAAAAAACATTGGTACCCCAACATGAAGTTCCCTATCAATGACAAGGTAACGGCGCTTGTAATAAATAAAGCTGTTGGAGAAAGTGCGGTTATGAAGCCACCAAATATTCCACTTGCGGCATTCTGTTCCTTTTACAGGAAACGAGTAGGGACAGTACTGACTGCATTGAGGCACAACTCACAAACATTAGCGAGAAAAAACTGGATAGGTAAATACAGGTGGGAGAATTGGTTGTTGAAATTAGGATTTTGAGAATCTATTTTTGGTCCGACAACACTAACATGCTGCCCGTTGATACTTATGATACTTCCGTACAGACGATTACAGAAAAGGTCGAGTCCCTATCACATTCCCTGGTACTGTTGCAGTTATTCAAGACACAGAATATGAAAACACAGGTATTTTAAACCCTCAATACAGAACATACAAAGACGCGGAAGATGAAGATTTTTATTATTTTGTTACAAGAATCATGTCGGCAATCAATCCGACAAATTCCAATTTCAAACAACGGAAGGAGAGGCACTTGCTGAGTGATATATTTACTATAGCAGATGAAGCATTTGCATTGGTACTAATCTACAATGAGCATCATGTATGGGTGAACCAGCAGCGGCGAAAGGGTGATGCCACGATTCCGCGACAAAAAAAAAATTCTGCGATTCAGACAGTGGAAGCAGAAATGGATGGATGGAGGAAGGTCGCGAGTTGTTCAGTGACTTGTGCGACAAAATTGGCGAGATGCGAAAACACCCAGAAACAGGAAGGAAATTGGAAGAAATGATGAGGGACAGATTTAGGAACGAAAGTTCGACAAATTACACCAACAATAAGCAGGGCGATGCAAATATTACTAGTAGCAGCTCCACTAATTGTAGTGGACCAAAAAAGAAAAAGAAAAGAAACGTCTATATTGATCCGGCAATAACAGCATTGATGAATGAAAGTTTATCTATGGGTGAACTAATGTAGAAAATAACAGTACATACATAATACAAAACTACTACTAATCTTGAACTTAATTTTGAGAATATTAGAAATAATGGAGGATTCGTAATACGTCGCAATAGGAATAAATCAAGCATAATAGAATCTACATTTTAAAAAGGGAATATTGTAGTCAAGAAATATAATTCACAACTAGGGGAGCAGAATCGAATTGTTGTTTGGTAGATTAATATTTTGGAATTAATACTGACTCAAGATTTCTTTTTTATTCGTGAATAGAAGTAAGTGTTGTTCGTACAGAATAATAATTCGGTTCTGCTAGAGACTGAAATAAATTATTTTTATTTGAGAGTAGAGTAATGTGCATCACGCGCACAGAAATAGTGCTGAGTTTACATATACCCTTATACGATTGTCGCGAATTTCAGGGTGTCCAGAAATATTGCCGTGTTAAAATCACGCACAAAATTTGTGCGCGAGAAGTAAATTCGAACCCCGCGAAACAGTTCGTCAGAAGCCCTTGAATCAGACTCTCAACGAATCGGATTCAGAAGGAAAATAATATCCTTATTACGGCACCTTTTTTTTACGTCGTTAGACCATATTGTTCGGTCGCCAAAATAACAGAGACCCACTGGCACATAGCAAAGCACCTTTTTGGCAGTTATTGAA
The DNA here is from genome assembly GCA_037355745.1 of Pseudo-nitzschia multiseries. Lineage (NCBI taxonomy): Eukaryota > Bacillariophyta > Bacillariophyceae > Bacillariales > Bacillariaceae > Pseudo-nitzschia > Pseudo-nitzschia multiseries. The sequence continues at coordinate 47,227 of JAYLWI010000016.1, read as the reverse complement.
ATCAGAATTGGATGCTTTGCAGTATTGACTGATATGGACAGATGGATTCTTCAGTTTGGATCCCAAGATGTCTTCTCTGACTGTAGAAGGATTATCAGTTATGATGAACTTGCCCCTTTTTACATTGGATTCTGAACGATGAACGACATCAGAAAACTTATCTTGGGACAAGGCATCACTCACTAACTCCCTAAGACAAAATTTGCTCATATTTGATCTGTAGCGGATATCGAGAACAAAAAGTAGTGCTCTCAGCTCTTTGGTTGTCACGAGTTTAGAGTCTGCAAGCAATGGTATTCACTCCGATAGAGTTCTTGTGTCGATAATCGGTTGGGGGTTTGTGCCTTTTTTCTTTGAGTTCCGACGGGGAAGTTTGATACTGTTCCTTTTAGTGTCAACCATAGGACGTCTTTTGTGCTTGGGTTTGTGTGTGTCCTGCTTGTTCAAAGATGCTGGGCCTGAGGAATCGTCTGCAAAAAGATGGTGGATACTCGTTGGAGTAATGTATTTCTCAAGTATAATAGACAGTGACAAGGACACTTGGTAGCAAACCTTATTCACCTGACTAGGTAGTTCCTCTTCAGTATTTGTAGTCAGGGAAGAGAAAGAAAGTCTTTTCATTTCATCAAATAAACATATACTGGAATCAGCTTCAGGATGAAGAGTTGATAAGAGATATGTTTTACAATCCAACTTTGACCATTGACGTGTGGTTGGGTAGTTGTCCTTGTTTAGAACGTGAACAATGAGACTCTGTGTGTACTTATTCAGTAATAGGATATCGTTCAGAGTACACTTTGGATGGTAGATTGGTAATACCTTCAAACGCCTGGGATACACCGTTATTAAATTCCAAAGAAACCTCGTACCTGCAGAATCCAAATATGTGAAGACCGGAAAATAGATTATGTTGGGACAAAAGGATTTGCCCTCATCATATTCTAATACATAATTAATCTTGTAGGATGGTTTCACAATACCACAACAGATGGCGTTGTGGCAAAAGAAACGGGGTCTAACAGAATTGGGCGGAATACTCTGATGATTGAATAGATCAACAATAACATTCAGAGCGATCGGTGTCATGATACCTTGTTGGTTGTCGAGTAATCCACGAACGGTAGTTGATAATTGGGGGGCCTCTTGAATGGAAACACTTCGATGGCCAACAACAATGCTTTCCAAGACTTCCTTTATTTTGTTCTTTTCTAAACCGTAAGACTTGCCGAGTACAACTGATATAGTGTGTATCATTTTCGCACAATCTTTTTGTTTTAGTGCAGGCTCGGGAACAACAACATTGGGTGCGGATGCGAGTGATTGGGTAGGATTGGAGTCCTGTGCATTAGTGGTCAGTACAGACCTATGGGCAGAATGCTTTCGTGGAAATATAGGAGGGGGCAAACTATCGTCTGACTCACTATCAGAAAACACCAAGCGTGATTCAGTAGGAGGTACCAGATTTAGAGACATTGGTTTAGATGGGATTGATGGCGTTTGATTACTCTCGTCAAAATCACTTCCCATTATTGCAAGAATGGCACCTTCGGTAGATTGAGACATATGGGATTCATGCGGGTCCAGTAGGTATGTCTGCGTCAAATCTTCTCCTACTGGTTGGGATAACTTTGGTGACTCATTGTCAATAGAAGGAATACAATTTTGGTGGGGTTTAATACCAACAAGCGATTTGGCGGCCATTTTGATATCATCTGTATTGGCAGATAAATTGACCGAAGCAACATCAGTCGATTCGGCACACATACGGATTTCATCTAACATGAGCAAAGGACTAGAACCATCATGGGAAGGAACTGAACACAAATCATTAGATCTGGTACCCAATTGAACGTCATCTAACGTTGGTAGGTGCGTTGAAACTGGTGAATTAACAGAACCATACAACCTCCGTGAGAGGGTGTGGGTTCCTGGCTTGTCTGGAGGGGGACATCCATCGCCAAGATTTGACGGTGAGTTTAAATCAGGCTTTTCGGAGAATCGAAAGTCAACGTTGAAAGAAGATAAATCAACACCAAGTAGCGTTGAGGCAAATCTGTCCGTGATACTGTTCAGTGAAAAAGTAAGACATTCTTGGTCCTGAAGTATAATACCACCACCATCCATAGAGTCACCAAAGTTACTTTCATCAAAGAAGAATCGGTCGTATTCGTTGAGCGAAGTTCTGTCGCGCGATCCATTAGACCGACTAGTGGAGTTGGTCTGGAGGGAGAAGGGTTGGAGGTCAAATGGAAAAGAATCTGGATTTGGGGAGTAACGGAGTTCTTGGCCTGAAATGCTGACATGATAAATGATGAAATCACCAGGCTTAATATCCGATAGTGGACAAAAGTTAGATGTTGCTCGGTTCGTTAATCCAGTCTGATTGGGGTTGATATTTGTTAGCTTGTCCAATGTTTTGATACCAGACCTGTCCAGATTACCGTCAACCGTGTTTTGATGATGGATATGTTCCCGGTCAATTTTAGTCTGTTTCTTGAGATGATAAGGACGATTGATTTGAGCACCAGAAGTATAAGCAGAGGCTCTCCTATTCCGAGGACGACGACTGGAGTTACGGAAAGTTGTTAACTCTCCTTTGGAAGTTATACGTTTTCCTTTGGAATTGGTGGAATCCAAATAGCGAGGTGCGGGCAGCATGTGTATCGGACAATAAAGGTTCTGTGTGTCAATTGTTGTTGGCAAATGCAATTCCAATAACGTAGAAGTGGAAGTGAATGGATCGGACTGCGTACGGGGCGGAATAGCCTCGTTGATGAGCTGACGTGAACATAGGGACAAACAGGACTCGTGGTAAACCAAACCTTCCACCAATCCAGGTACGGGAATAGTCAAAGGTAAAGGCCAATATGGATGTCTTTTGGCAAAGTCAAAAATGATGGGAAAACATGCGCAAATAGAAGACCTCATCTGCGTGAATTCAACATGTCGAGTGCAGGAAGTAGTGAAGTTAAGAATATTGCGGGCGGCCATAATATCTTGCTCAAACTCATGCCAGTTTCTATCCGGATATTGGTAATTCGAACAATGATTCCATTTGAAAACAATTCGATGGGTTGTTGAGTCATCTTCACGCTTCAAAACAACAGAAACACCATCTACTCCGTAATGATTTTCAACAAACGAAGGTTGGGCTTCAGGAACATATGTAACCACATCGGCTTCTTTGCTGTTGAAATGATTTATCATTTGTCCAATGGAAGATAAAGTAGATGATTGTTGAGTAGATTTAGCGGCACATTGAATACCAACCTTTGACATAAGCTTGGAAACAGAATCATTATACAGAGAAGCAAAGGCGACATTGGTCCAGTGAGGAGGTTTTCTATGTTCGTTGGAGGCTAGGAGTTGGCCAGCAACAGTTTCGGCTAAATTGGTGCGTTTGAAACCCATGCGGAGCGATCTTTTACTTGGATCCGATGGAGAAAGTTTCCGGTAACGGAATTTGAGAGCGAAATCTTTTGCAATCAAAGATGAGGCGTTGATCATTGATTGTTCAACATGGGAATTGGATTGGAAAAGAGAATGAAGCTCTTTTAAGAAAAAGAATTGCCCGGAAACAATACGGGAATTGGCTTGGTGTATATTTTCGTCAAAGCTCTCACTGTTGGCGAAAACAGTCCAAAGCTTTGGATCATACTTCAAAAGGTACAAAATGACATTGGCACAATGCTTAGTAAGAGGATTGTTGTTGAGATCGAGTAGGGCGGAATATAAACTGATAAGATTTTGGAAGAAGGAATCGCTGGATGTTGAATCGGACAAAGCAAGCATGTATTGAGTAATCGTTTGTTGAGAGGAAGCAACCCAAGTGTTGTAGGATTCAACCCCTTCACTACCACCGGGTTTGTAGTTAGTAAATAAACGGTCGTGTTTGGATCTAACAGATCTTGTGAGATGCTGGAGACACAAGGACACCAAAAAGGAGATTCCAAATTGATGAAAAAAGGCTTCGAATGTAGCTACTAATGAACCTTGGTCGGTGAAAAATGTATACAAGTCAACGGGGGTGCCATGTTTCCAACAACACTGTATAACCCAAGATAATTCAGAAGTCTTTTCCGCAGGAATGATAGCCCACGCAAGAGGTATTGTGCCGCCGTAACTAGTCTTGGTTACAAGAACAAAACATACACCATCATAATTATGTTCTTTGTAATGGAAGCAATCACCGACAAACACTGGAGTAGTTAATTTCCCGAAATATTTCCCAGAAGCGATTGGGGTAGCAACAAAACATCTATAAAACCGATTTTCAGTGTCAGTCTGAAGAATAACAGTGGCTTCAGGATTCTTTAAGGCAAATGCCTGCATTCAGGTTGAGTGGGTGCATGATTGTTGATTGGGTAAAGATTTGAGCATGTATTCAAAACAAGCATTTCGAGATCAACGTAGCATCTTTTGAACCTGCCTCGGTTTGGAAGTAGAAGTGAGACCAGATACTAGAAACCAATTATACAGAATTTTTTGGGAAGTGTCATTGGGAGATGGGCTATTCATCATACATTCGGACATAAATTGCTGGAATGGAGGGAAATGAGTTAAATAAATTTGTTCCTTTATCGAGGGTAACGTCTGATGGAGACAACAATGTTGATCGAAAGTTGGGAAAAGAGTTTCGTCCAACCACCAAAAAGTAGAATCGGAATCCGTCTGGTTCTTCCGAGTCTGGAAAGGTGCATCATGACTTGAACAGACAACTCTGATCTCAAGATCGCAACACACGCACTTAAAAGAACGATTGGTACGGTGGGAGCGGTAGTTTGTTCTATGAAAGGTGGTGATCTTAAATCCCCACCGATTGAAGCAGTATGCTCCGAGAGAGTCGAGCAAATTGTCTGTGGAGGAGGAAAAAACCGGAGGCCGATTGCGGAATTGCTGTAATGACATGGGCGACCATGACTTAACGGGTTTATGATCGGAAGTCGACAAATTGATCATCGGAAACTTTGCTCAATGCAGAAAAGGATACGTCGGGAAATAAAATGAGTAATAAACTGGTGTACCATGAATGAATGATAGGATGTGAATCGGGAAAAAAGTACGGTACAAAGTACAGAAAAATAACGGACCGACGATGAAAGGGGGGGGGGGGGGGGTGGGAGAAATATAGACTAAAAAAATTTACCAGCTAAAACAGACATTGGACCGAAATTAATGATAGCGATAAAATGTTACAAAAATAAAATACATGGGTGGAACGAATATAAGCCAGAAAAAATTATGGATAGGATTGCATGGGAAAGGAGGAAGGGGAACCTATCACCAGGCTCAAAGGTGAGGATACTACTTTTTCAAATCGACACTGAGGTCCAGCAGAACATAAACAGCAGGTAAAATACCTACGGTCAGGCCCAGTAGCAATAATCGCAAAATTTTTGACAGGGGACGAGGCTGACGCAAATTTTAAAAACCTATTTTCAGGCTCTTGCCCCTGTGGTTGTGCACAATAATTTTAAACCTTGTGGAAGTATGCACGGGACGAAGTACAACTACGGTACTTCAAACTTGGTACGATAGTTCTACCGGTAGGTAATTACGAGTAACTACTAATTTAAGGCCCTGCGGGGCAGGGCCCTCCGGAACCCACAGAATTTCGCGCGATTTTGTTGAAATCAATTAAGGGGAATACCCATGAAAACCCAAGATTGCCAAACTTGGGTATTTCTTCCGGAACCAATACCCAGGAAAACCCAGGAAAACCCAGGATTGCCAAACATGGGTATTTCTTCCAGAACCAATACCCATGTTTGAAAACGTGGGGTACCCAGGAAAACCCACGAAAATAGCCCCGAATGACCGGCTTGGTCGATTCTTGTTTTTGTCACTTGTTATTGTTGTCTTGCTTTTGTCGCTTGCTTTTGCCGGTCAGGAAATTACTTATGCTGCTCATGCAAAGTGGCAAGAGCGGCAAAGACCCCAAGCAAAACGATGGTATAAAAACCCACAGTTCTTGTGTTATGCGGTCGCGACCGCAACCGTTTGTCATTTGCAGTCGTTTACTTTTTTGTGGTTGTTCACCGCTTGCTTGCGGTTGCTTCCTTGCTATTCTCGCGCTTGTTGGTTTTGATGACTGCTTCCTGTTGCGTTGTACTGTGGTGGGGGTATGGTATATTCGTGGGTTTTCCTGGGTATCTTTCTTGCGTTTTTCTTCTGCAACCAATACCCAGGACATTCCTGGGTACCAATTGTAGGTTTTTCTTTCGGAACCAATACCCAGGAATTTGAGGGAACATTTGGGGGAATTGTGCACCAGAAGGGGAAAAAGCGCGTGTCACACGTGGGTTCCGGAGGGCACAGGTGGGGGGGGGGGGGGGGGGGGTATATGAAAAAAAGGGTGTGAATTTTTGTATCATAGCTTAAACAATATTATTTCTTCTTCTCAACAGATCAAAATAATGAGTCCTAGTCAGTTTTTGACTGAAAACGTGTGACATTAGCTGCAATTTCATAATCAACATTGCTCATACTATGGATGAGGTAGGCTATGGAAGAAAAATGACAAGAAAGAAGCTGATACTTTAGGCATTATGAATTTTGGACTCATTTTTGTCCCTGGACATGGATCAAAATAATGGGTCCTAGTCAGTTGTTAAGTGAAAATGTGTGACATTGGCTCCAATTTCATCATTAATATTGCTCATACTATGGATGGGGTAGACTATGGAACAATAAGTACAAGAAACAAGGTGATGCTTTGGGCATTATGACTTTTGGATTTATTTTGGACCCTGGATATGGACCAAAATAATGGGTCCTAGTCAATTTTTGAGTGTAAATGTGTGACATTGGCTGCAATTTCATAATCAATATTGCTCATACTATGGATGGGGTAGACTATAGAACAATAAGGACAAGAAACAAGCTGATATTTTAGGCATTATGAATTTTGGCTGCATTTTTGTCCCTGGACATGGATCAAAATAATGGGTCCTAGTCAGTTTTTGAGTGCAAATGTGTGACATTGACTGCAATTTCATTATCAATATTGCTGATACTATGGATGGGGTAGACTATGGAACAATAAGGACAAGAAACAAGAAGCTGATACTTTGGGCATTATAAATTTTGGATTCGTTTTGGACCCTGGATATGGACCAAAATAGGTGGTCCTAGTCAGTTTTTGAGTGAAAATGTGTGACATTGACTGCAATTTCATCTTCAATATTGCTCATATTATGGATGGAGTAGAGTATGGAACAATAAGGACAAGAAACAAGCTGATACTTTAGGTCTTACGAATTTTGGATTCGTTTTGGACCCTGGACATGGACCAAAATAGTAGGTGGTCCAAGTCAGTTTTTGAGTGAAAATGTGTGACATTGGCTGCATTTTCATCATCAACAATAATAATATACATATTTAAGTAACTTTAACCACCAAAGGTGCATCTAAACTACTCAATCTGTATCCAGACTTTAATGTCGCCTCAATCGAAGAGAGTTTAAGCCCCAAGTTGTAGAACGACAATTTTGTCAAACGAATCCTGAAAGCAAGTGGGGAGGGGACAAAGAACAAGCTGATAATGATGCCCGAAGCAAGAGCCTAGCATGGCAATCATACAGTAGGAAGGGTAGTACTGTGTGCAGCATTGGGGGAAACACTTGGAGCAGCACTGGGGCGGTACTTGGTGATATACTTGGAGCAGAGCTTGGAGATGCACTGGGAGCAGCACTGGGTGCAGAGCCTGGTGATACACTGTGAGCAGCACTCAGTGCGGCACTAGGAGTGGCAATGGATGCTACACTTGGTGAAAAACTAGGAGCCACATATGGTGCAGCACGAGGAGCGGCAATGGGAGCAGCACGGGTGAAACACTGGGAGCAGCACTGGGTGCAGAGCTTGGTGATATACTGGAGGCAGAGCGTGGAGGTGCACTGTGAGCAGCACTGGGTGCAGAGCATAGTGATACACTGGGAGCAGCACTTGGTGCAGCACTAGGAGTGACATTGGGTGCGGCACTTGGTGAAACACAAGGATCCACACTTGATGCAGCACTAGGAGCGGCACTGGGTGCAGCACTGGGGGGAACACTGGGAGCAGTGCTGGGTGCAGAGCTTGGTGATATATGTGGAGCAGAGCTTGGAGATACACTGGGAGCAGCACTGGGTACAGAGTTTGTGGAGAGACTGGGAGCAGTACTTGGCAAAGTACAAGGAGTGGCATTGGGGCAGCACTTGGTGAAACACTAGGAGCCACACTTGGTGTCGCGCTAGGATTGGCGCTGAATGCAGCACTGGGTGAGACACTAGGAGCCACGCTTGGGGCTATGCTTGGTGAAACACTTGGAGCAGGACTGGGTGCATTGCTAGTAGTGACACTTGGTGTAACAAGTGGTGAACCATGGATAGACACCGTTGGTGCAGCACTAGGAGTGGCACTAAGTGCAGCACTGGGTGAAACACTGGGAACAGCACTAGGTGCAGCGCTTGGTGAAACACTTGGAGCAGCACTGGGTGCAGTGCTAGGAGGAGCACTGGGGGCAACACTTGGTGAAACACTAGAGCTGGAATTTCATCATTAACATTGCTCATATTACAATTTTGCGTCGAGCAACTTTGTCTGACGTTCCGAATTTCCAGTACTTAAAACAAGTAGAATCCTACACGGAATCCCTTTATACTACTGCTATCTCCCTTCCTTCCCCTCTGCCAACACCGACACCAGGACCCACATCTCCCTTCTAAGACCTGCTCTTTCTGTTTTTGCCATCAGTTTAATTGGCTGTTGCTTCTGTTGGTTGCTTTGGCTCCGCTTTTTGCTCGCCAACAATTGTCGGGGCTTCCGCCAGTACGACACATAATTTTCTACACTGTATCCAGTACAGTTTCCACGTAGCCGCCGCAAACAAACCATTGCAAGCTTTCGCCGCGGAAACAATCCGACAGCCAATCTATCAATTGCATCGACAGGATCAAGCTGGTGAGACCATTGCTAAGCAATATCACCCACCAACTGGTGCATCTATTCCATTGATACGTCCGATAACTGTCCCGCGACCCTTTTTTTTTCTTTCGTCGCAAGGTACTTTCGCAACCCCTGCTTGTGTGTAATTTTTACACAAGTCCCCCCTGTAATTCGCTAGCTTCGTATCAAGCCACACCCTCGTAACTCTCAATCCCTGGTTCGCGATTATTTTTTTCATTGGGTCATGAATAATTATTATTAATTTTTAATATAACCTACCCGTACGTTCGTGAATCACACCTACTAAAATTAAATACGCATGGTCATGACTCACAACCGAGCCCCCCTGTGATACGGTAGCTTCGTATCAAGCCCGCCCTCATAACTCTCAATCCCTGGTTCACGATTATTTTTTTCCTTGGGTCATGAATAATTATTATTAATTTTTAATATCACCTACTACGTCCGAGAACTGTTTCTCTACCCCCCGCGGGCTATCGCGCGGTATTTTTAAAATTCTCGACCCTATTTTTAAAATTTCCTATCTTTTTAGGTTACGTGTTTACAAAAAAACCTCGCTTGTTGCGCCCTTCTCCTTTCCAGACAATATCTCATCGATCCCTATCTGGATCATCACCTAAAACTCACTCTCGACTTGGTGGAATAAAAATAATCAATTAAATAACATTTTCAGGGTTAGGGATATCATAAAGTTGCCGTGATGAACAATATTTTGTGTCAAACTTCTTACACACAAATGATTTTCTCTCATGTTCGCAACATGCTGTTAAATGCACTTAGTAACACACTGTGTACAAAATACCACAATAAATACACAGTACAAAAACCATGTACAAGTCTACAGGTAATGAACATGTCTGTGCTCCGTACACTGAAATCTCTTCAAAAAAAGAACAAGTGAAAAGACCCTGCAAACACAGCAGAAAACCCCTCAAAGACATGATTTATTTTTGATGGGAATTCCGATCATCAAAATCGCCAATGCCATTAACTTCCATTTTGACGACCCTGCAACGACCCTTCTGTTTCTCCTTCACTAGAACAGACCATGAAGGTTCACCACCATACAAATAGTACAAAAGGACACCAGCTCAAATACCTGCACGTTTTGGTCAGGAAGGGTATTCAAACGGCAAAGATGAATCCGAATGACAAAGATAAGAAAAATTCAACCCATCCTTTTCCCCTTGGATAGAGGAGAGAATGGAGGCAGACATGTACAAACTCTACCAGGTTTGAGCACCAGCATGTTACTTTACTGATTTGCTGACCGGGAATGGCAATCAAAGGGCTATCCAATATTCGCCAAGTTTTGTATTGATCCATTGAGCGGATTAGAAGGAACGGACTCAACATAGAAAAGTGACAAATTTGGTTGTATTTCAAGGAAGCAACCCAAATAATGGCGACAGCAGATATCTCTATAACAACGACATCAACAGCAACGATATTTCAGGGGCTTCTTCATTACATCTATGAGGAGACGCCCGCCAAGTTTCGTATTGATCCATTGAGCGGATTAGAAGGAACGGACTCAACATAGAAAAGTGACAAATTTGATTGTATTTCAAGGAAGCAACCCAAATAATGGCAACAGCAGATATCTCTATAACAACGACACCAACAGCAACAATATTTCAGGGGCTTCTTCGTTACATCTATGAGGAAATGCCTGCCAAGTTTCGTATTGATCCATTGAGCGGATTAGAAGGAACGGACCCACCATTGCAGAGTGACAAATTTGGTTGTATTTCAAGGAAGCAACCCAAATAACGGCGACAGCAGCAACAACAACTAGCGAGAGCAACAGCAACAGCGGCTAGCGAGAGCAACAGGAACAGCAACAGCGACCATTCTACCCGTACGTTTGAGAATCACACCTACCAAAATTAAATATGCAAGGTCATGACTCACAACCAGTAAAATTGAACATTAGTGCTTGCGGCACATAACCCTTAAAATTTATATCCGTTGCTCGTGACACATTGCCCCTATAACTTAATAATTGGGCTTGTGACACACTACCCTTTAAAATGTATCTCCTATGCTTGCAACACACAACCAGTACAATTTAACATTAGTGCTCTCGACACACTACCCTTATAATTTAATATTTCTGCTCGCGACACACAACCCTTAAAATTTAATATCATTGCTTGCGGCTACCTACCACTACAGTTGAATTATTCGGGTCAACAATTTGACTACTAGTATCATATGCAAAATATGTATGACATGTATGAGTACTCCTTTCCATACATTTTAATCAGTTGTGTCACACAATGTACGATGTATTGCAATGGTATGCAATGTATGTAGAATATGTACCTTTTACCCTAATCACTCTCCCCGAAGATTTACCCGTGTTGTACTATGTCTTAACCCACCTGCGTTGTCGTCAAATTAGTGAATGGACTGACACAATGAACAGTAACGATTCTGAAAACAATGCCTAAACTTCCTCCATTTTGTCAAGCAATTGCATCCATGCAAGATCAATATAGTTGTCATCCTCATTTTCCTCTTCAGCAAGACTACTGGCAACAGTGCCACCATTTTTTGACACAGTACTGGTAGGATTGCTTTCTGAGTTGAATCTTTCCAGCATCATTTTCTCCAAATTTTTACCCGTTTTGGGATTTTCTCTTAACGTCTGTACCTTCTTGCACAATTTAGTGAACACTTTCCGTCCTTCTTTGTCCCATCCATTTGCACTTCCACTTTTTGAATCGCAATATTTTTTTTCATGTATTTGTTTTTCTTTTGTGTCGTGTATGTTCCATCAAGTTTCATTTGCTTCTGCTTTTCCCAATTGCTGTACTCGTTGTCAATTATCATTAGGGCAAAAGCCTCATCCGTAACAGTAAAGATGGTACTAATAAGATCCTTTGTCTTCCTTAGCTTAAAGTTTGTCATTCCCGGATTAACGGCAGACAGGATTCTTGTCACAAAATAATAAAATTCTTCATTATCCGCATTTCCGTATCGCCGGTACTCGTTTGCGAGAATTTCCACCGAGTCCGTATTTAGAGCTACAGTACCAGGGAATGATGCCGGCACTTTTGCCATTTCACTATCACGTCCGAGAACTGTTTCGCGGGGTTCGAATTTACTTCTCGCGCACAAATTTTGTGCGTGATTTTAACACGGCAATATTTCTGGATACCCTGAAATTCGCGACGATCGTATAAGGGTATATGTAAACTCAGCACTATTTCTGTGCGCGTGATGCACATTACTCTACTCTCAAATAAAAATAATTTATTTCAGTCTCTAGCAGAACCGAATTATTATTCTGTACGAACAACACTTACTTCTATTCACGAATAAAAAAGAAATCTTGAGTCAGTATTAATTCCAAAATATTAATCTACCAAACAACAATTCGATTCTGCTCCCCTAGTTGTGAATTATATTTCTTGACTACAATATTCCCTTTTTAAAATGTAGATTCTATTATGCTTGATTTATTCCTATTGCGACGTATTACGAATCCTCCATTATTTCTAATATTCTCAAAATTAAGTTCAAGATTAGTAGTAGTTTTGTATTATGTATGTACTGTTATTTTCTACATTAGTTCACCCATAGATAAACTTTCATTCATCAATGCTGTTATTGCCGGATCAATATAGACGTTTCTTTTCTTTTTCTTCTTTGGTCCACTACAATTAGTGGAGCTGCTACTAGTAATATTTGCATCGCCCTGCTTATTGTTGGTGTAATTTGTCGAACTTTCGTTCCTAAATCTGTCCCTCATCATTTCTTCCAATTTCCTTCCTGTTTCTGGGTGTTTTCGCATCTCGCCAATTTTGTCGCACAAGTCACTGAACAACTCGCGACCTTCCTCCATCCATCCATTTCTGCTTCCACTGTCTGAATCGCAGAATTTTTTTTTTGTCGCGGAATCGTGGCATCACCCTTTCGCCGCTGCTGGTTCACCCATACATGATGCTCATTGTAGATTAGTACCAATGCAAATGCTTCATCTGCTATAGTAAATATATCACTCAGCAAGTGCCTCTCCTTCCGTTGTTTGAAATTGGAATTTGTTGGATTGATTGCCGACATGATTCTTGTAACAAAATAATAAAAATCTTCATCTTCCGCGTCTTTGTATGTTCTGTATTGAGGGTTTAAAATACCTGTGTTTTCATATTCTGTGTCTTGAATAACTGCAACAGTACCAGGGAATGTGATAGGGACTCGACCTTTTCTGTAATCGTCTGTACGGAAGTATCATAAGTATCAACGGGCAGCATAGAAAAAGTGTGTCGTAACAAACAACAAACGCAATCGGTCTTACGATCGATTGATTTAGTGAGTAATTGATACAGTTCATTCGGCCTTAGCGGACGACAGGTTAATTACTCATCGTCAAATTACTCGTCGTATCGTGTAATTTCAAGCATACAAAACACATGTAATTCTTAAGACACAAAACACACGCAAACCATCTTTGATCGGTCTTTCTTTGTATCGTATTACCGTGTAATTCACCGTGATATTCTCATTGGAATATCACAGTATTTGTACCTTATTACGTAGAATTAGTACTAGGTTGTACATAGATTTTAGGGCATGATAGTGTTTTAGAGTTGTTAATTCTTCGAAGAGTGAGCTGAGAGGAAAATCCCGCTAAGAGGCAATCCACATAAAAGCGCCGACGATTATTCAAAGGATAAATAACCTTACGAATAAGGTTATTTGCCCTTATGACTTTTCGTATACGCCCGCTTAGTACGTACGAATACGCGTTACACGGTGGATTCTTTTCAGTCCCCTTCAGTCGTAAATCCAATCGTTAAGCGTTTGGATCTTTTGACTTAATCTATTCATCGTGAGTCGTGTTGAATACCAAACTGTATCCAGTCTACCATCAGAGGCCCTATCAAAAGAAATGGGGCGGCGTTTTGCCTTTCATTCTGGCTTATATCATGGCATTTTGCCCTGATCCTTGCCAGTTTGATATATTGTATTCATGGATCAAATTATCCATCATCGAAATGCTCATTGCAGATCGAACATAAAATCAACTTGTTACTTCAATCGAACAATCGATCGAACATTCCATCGAATGATTGATTCTTACTTTACCACATGCAACGAGAACAATGTTCCCGGAAAACAGCGCCGCTCATTAGCTTTGTAAACAAATCAGCAATATTTGTTGAACCTGGTTCCTTTGCAACTCTGATAATTCCTGCTGCAATAGATTCACGCGCTTTGTGGTATGCAATGCTGTTGTGCTTCTTCTTACATGGGCTTTCAGGTCGTGTAACATTTGTGACAACTGAATCATTATCACAATACACATTTGTGCTCCCATCAATTGGAACACCCATCATTCTCAACTTGTACCTTAGACCTTCAACCAATTCGATTGCAATTTTCAAAGCAATGATTTCAGATCCAAAAGTTGATGTCTCAACTGTTGTTTGTCTTTTGGAAAACCAAATGATCGGTGCATTATTAATGAAGATAATAACACCAGTATGAGATCTCCTTGTTGCCTTGCATCCGGCATGATCAGCATCGACAAAACAGCTCATCGTCACATGTTTTCCCAAAGCTTCAGGCATATCTGTTGGTATGACTTCAGTGGCACCAGGATAAAATTCAGACCAGTCACATTTTTGAAATTTACTTTCATCAACACTTGGTACAGTATCATCAAAAACCAGTTTTGACCTGTTGTACTTTTTCAAATATGCAAATATATGAAACAACTGATTCAAATGCCCGATCCTTGCCTGTGCCAAATACCTTGACATCAGTGATACTGGCATTACTATGTCGAGTCTTCCTAGTTCACAAATCCACCTGAGAACCCCAATTAAACCTTGATAGTAATTTTGCAATTCAGGGTTCAATTCTTCTGATATATCAATTTCCGGTCGGTAATCATGTGATAGTGGACTAGATGCTGATTTTGGTAGATACTTGTAGCCATATTTTTCAGTTCCTAACTCTTGTTCGACTGCTGCAACAGCTTTCGCTGTGTACTTAGTGCTTGATAATGACCATCTTGGCTTTGAATCACCTTCAAAGTAGAATTTCCCAATATCAGCTCCCAAATATAGAGTTGGCTCTTCAATTGTATCATCCTTCAATTTGAACTTTCGTTCAATGTTTTCAAGCTGGAACTTTGGATCTTCGCCAGAACATAGGATATCATCTACATATGCAATGAGCATTGCCCAGTATCTGGATCCATCTTTCCTGGTTTCAATTCTTAAGTGCACATCCGGATCTGCCTTACTAGGTGAATATCCAAGATCTCTCAAATGCTGGGTGAGGTATGACCTGAAAGATGCACCAGCAACCGGCAGTCCATATAATGCGCGAACAATCTTGCAAGGTCTTCCTGCAAGGTGAGGTGGAAAACCATCTTCTTCTCTCGCTTTTAGAAAGTATTTCTCTTTAATCGGGGCTGTCAAATATGCATTTTGAATATCAGCTGAGAGAACCTTCAAATCATTCAGCGCTGCCAGCAGAAAGAATATTCTTACTGAGTCTCGACTGGGAACCGATGAATAAGTATTTTCTTTGGCCACTGCAGGGACTTTGTGACCGTCCCCTACCAACCTGGCCTTCCTTGTTAGGGACCCAAGCTTGATGTCAAAAATCATGTGGGTTGTTATCTGTTTATGACCAACTGGAATAACATCATCATCAGAAAATTCAAACGCTGCCATATTATTTGTCATTTCTTTATGAATTGCTCTTTCCCAGTGGTCGGTCCCCGTTTTCTTATCAATTGCCAGCGCTTGTTTGATTGAATGTGGCAATTCAACTCCATATTTGTGAGTCTTCAACCAATACTTTGCTGTTTTGGCCGCTTTAAGGATTCGGTCTTTCCTCCTCAAAATTTTGTGCACCCACCATCTGAAAGCTGGTGTTTTTTCAAGATTATTGTTGATAGCATATTCAGCCAATTGCACTGGAAATGACTCTTTCACATCACTTAGCTTACACCACGATTCAGTGCCATCTTTCCAACTGGCTAAAATTCTCCAACCTCTAGTTGTAGGTTTATGGAATTTCCTGCCATTTTTTGCTATGGTCGTGGCTTCATCATCAGTTAGTGCAGTGTTGTCGCATTCATGATCAATGAGCTCATCTAGTAGAGTGAACATCCTCCCGTCATCATCAACAGAGCTGTATAGGCTTTCTGCAACAATATTTGCCGTGTATTCCTCCATGGTGCCATCAGGTAGTTGCAATTTATACAGCCTCGTGTCTAGTATGGGATTCTCATTTCTGATTCCTATTGGTCTGTTTTGCAAGTCGCGAACCCTGTCCTTGACAATGCACCTGAGTCTTTCATCACCTCTTTCAATGATCACTTCATTTCCCAGATATTCATCTGGTTCATCAACATCTTCTACCGATGCTTCTGGCTCAGCCATTTCGAGTTTCATATCCGGTGTGTTTACTGGTTGATTCTCAAATAGCTCTATTTGGGGCTCTGGGTAGTTTTCCTGGAAGAATGATGCGCTGTCCTTGACTTCATCTCCAATCTTGGATTCAATTGATTTGTCGATCGCTTCCATTCTTCTTAGGACATCTCTATCCCTCCATTCATATTCCTTTACAGGCCTTATTGAATTTGTAGATATTGGTATTGCCGACTCGGGCAGTAGCCAAAAACAATCTCCCCCACCTACCCTATTCCCACAGGGACCCAACCATCGCGCCAGCCTTTCAGCACCTCGGGTGGAAGAATCACCCTTTTCATAATAAAACACAAAATCATACCATTCTGATGAAGTATATAATGTAATATCGGGCCTATAGCCATGGACCAATTCAAATGGGGTTCTCCCCATTGAAGAAGGGTTGTTTGATGCTGTTCGCTGCCTGATATTAGCACATAGTTCACCACAAAATGACCATAATCTTCTCGGTGACTTCTTCTTTGCAGACTTGGTTGTGATTGCACTACCAAGATGGCCAATCGCTTGTTCTGCTCGATTTTGGAATGGGCAATGTGGCTGGATAAATGTCTGATGGATATGGTTGCGCTTTACAATTGAATTCCAGTGTGTCTTGTAGGTTCTTGGGGATCCTTGTTCTGGCGCACCATCAGAAATCAAATGCTCTGGAATTCCAATTTCATGAATAAATGTCTTCAGTCCTTGGTGGGCTTGTGATTTGTCCTGTATTGGTATAAATACTTCAAACCCATTTCCATTTGTAAAGATCTGTGCACATTTTTCTTGCCTCATAATACTCGTGGTTCTTGCATGCCAGGTATCAGTGTACCAGGTTCCTTGTGCAACTCTCTTGTTCCTGAAGCGCTGAGTAGGAAGTCGCTTCATCAATGGTGATTGCAAATTCCTGAGTGCCTTCTGCGTCGTGACTTTTAGTGTCTGTTCAGCTTTCTTGAAACTAATGTTCCAAGTTTTGGCTAGGCTTTCACAGTCAACTTTGTTTGGACCTTCAATTGTTATCACTGATGGCCCCCATTGATTTCTTCTGTCAAGAGACCTTCTTTCAAGTGTATTGTCAATTTCTTGCAATCTAGGGGCCTGTTTTGATTCTGCTTCAGGAGCTTCCATAAAGTCAAATTCTGTATCATCAAACAAAAATTGGTCTACCCTTCGCGCGCTTGAAATATGGTCTACCCTTCGCGCGCTTGAAATATTCCTTACTGAAGAAATTCGATGAGCAATATTTCCATCTGTTGCAATCTGGCATTCAGTTAGCATTCTCCTTGTGGACACTTGATGGACCCTCATCAGTTTGCATTGCTGCATGACACTTGGATGCCGTTCTTTTCCTAAGCTGGTCTTGGGAAGTGTATTTGTAACATTACTAGCAGGTTCTGTTACAACAGAACTTTCCTCCATTGCTTGGTCCTCTTCGGTCGACATAGCTTGAAGGCTGAATTGGTCCCCTGAAATTGGATCTCCATTGTCAATGGCTAGCTCGGCCATCCTGAACTTCAGTGAATGTGGATCCCAGGGGGTATCATTTGTTGCTATCAAATGTTGACATTCATCAAGTTCCATTCTTGTGGGCTTTCTTGTGGGGAAATATGAGATCACATTCCTCATACTCAGTTTGATAAAAACTTTCTTCGGATCATCATCCTCCAGTGGAGTTTGAATTGTAATTCCATGCTTGGATCTTGGATCAAATTGGCGAGGTGTCTCTTCAACAGAGTTGAAATTGCAGTCCCTCACTTGATTTGGGCATATCAAGCTGTTTTTCAATTTGTCCCCAAAGTACAGTGCTTGATGGAACACTATGATATATACTTGGCCTGATGTTGGATTTGTCCATGCAGTCGCACAGCTTCCAATGGGGATTTTCTTGATGGGCTTGTACTCTTCAGAAAAAGGTGCAACATCAACGTGTGTTGTGATTTGATCAGGATTCAGCAATACCATATTGCTTCCTGCTGCAGTAGTATCTGCATGTGAGTCTAACTCACAATATCCTTCTTCATTTTCCCCATCATCAAAACCTACAGGGACATTCATCTGGTATAATGACCGGCTCACCATTTTTAACAATTTGTGTTCTAGTGATAGTGTCCGGTTATTATGTCATTTCTTAGATTTTGATCCAAAACTGTCACCAGCGCCTTCATTTTCAAGTTTCTTTTTAGTCTCAGCAGCCTTGAGATTCCGTTTCTTTTTAGCCTGTCTCATCTGGTAAAGCTCCTGGCGCTGTTCTTTTGACATTGTTTTATAAACACTTGTTGGGTAAGGCTTGCACTCAACTTTTCCTGTAAAAGTTCCAGTTGTCTTTTGCTTCTTGTTGCTGGTTGTGCCCATAGAATACAAACTTCTGGAACCTCTTTTACTCTTCCCTGTTGCAAGCTTTTTCAATCCAAGACGATTGGTGAATAAAATCAAACATTCATTGAAGTTGTCACGATAGTCTTTGCTCTCATCAATTGCATCTGCTTTTGCAGCATCAAGTCGCTCATCACTGATTGAATTGATAAAATCCCAGACAAATCTTCTTTCATTATGATTCTTTTCAAATCTCAGAATCGTTCCATGAAAAGCAGTCCAATTTCGCTTGTGCTTGTTCCAGTCATAACCCTTGGAATCTCCAGTGTAGTGTGAATCTTTCATATCCTGATATGTCTTATTCAGAACCATAGTGATATTGGTATCAGTGTAAGCGTGTTGCATGAGAGAAATGGAAGCATTTCTGGCATTACCAGAATTCAGTGCAGTGTTTTGGAAATGTGCCACATATTCCCAACCGGGACCTTTTCTAGTTGCATCACACAGCAACCTCCAGACGACGTTGTTGTCCTCATCATACTGGGGACCTGACAGGACACCACATCTTTCATTGTAATCACTCCAAGTTGGATAAGTATCTGTTGTAGTTTGCCCGACTGTTCCAGCCCTGGCTTCATCAGTAACTTCTTCCATTTCTTGGGGTCTTATGACATACAAGATTGGAAAACCCTCAGAGTTGAATCTGTATCTCAAGTTTTGTCGGAAGCCTTCCTCCCATTCCCTGAATTTTGTGAGATCCTTCAGCTCGGGTGGAGTTGCCTTTTCCTGTGATTTCACACTTGATTCCATCATCTTGATTCTGAATTGCTGCAGTTCCAAGTTGTTTGGGTTTGCGTTCCAGTCGATGGCCATTGGCTTGACTCCAATCAATGGTTGATACCGGGCCCAATTTGCCCAAGTTAGGAGCCTCGATGATAGTCTGTTACCATAGTGGATACTTTTTGGATTAGGACAGTCTGGACTGATAGATTTCAATCCGTGCATGAACGATTTAATGCTTTCCTTATTGAGATCTGTGATTTCGCGAATATTAGACATCCCTCCCCTCATAATTTCCTCGGCTGATTCATAGTTGATACCAAAATCCATTAGGCTGCTCCTGAAAGCAAGCTGTTCTGGGTTCAGAAATCTACCATTGTTGAATCCCCTGATTTTTATCCTGGGTTGGGATGACCTTCTTCCCAGCCGTTCAGCTCTTGCGTTCTCTGCATTTTGGTCAGCATCGTTTCCTTCATCCTCATTTTCGCTATCCGCGTCATCTGGATTCACACCCTTTCTTTCTGCATCTCTCATTGCCCTGACTCTTTTCTTTATTTCTTGGTCGATGATTCTCTTCATGGTTGAGTTTGATTCTGGGTCCTCAAAGGCCCTTTCCATGACTTCCATGATTTTATCTTCCAATTTCTCTTCCAAATCGTCATCGTCTGAATCGTCATCGTCATCCACTTCCATTTTTGTTTCTTCCATGTCGTCGTCCGCTCTAGTTCGTACCATGGTGATGAATTGTAACGGAGTTTCGAATTATATTGGAGGAGTATGGATGGTCGATTCGTAGGATGGTATTCGATGGAATGTGCGATCGAATATGTGATCGAAGGTGGTATGTGGTGGAAGAGGGTATAATCAAATCGAAGGATTGGATGTGAGAGATGTATATTAATCGTTGGTGACTGTCGTGTGATTTGCTTATCAGTTCTGTATTTATATCCGAATCGTATTTTTGGTCCGGTTTGTATACTTTCTGACTATTCGGATCGGGTATTTGTTCCGGTTAGTTTTGTGTGAGCTTTTGTTTTTTGTTGCAAATCAAGATTGTGAGCTTTCCTATCCTTTCTTGGGATTTTGCTCATTCTGTATTTCTGTGGTGAAAGATTGAAAGATTGTTTCCTGAGAATTTAGTGTTCTCCTTTTAGTGTTCTCCTTTTCATTTTGGATCTTTCCGATCTTCGGATCTTCGATTTTTGGTGTTCTCGGTTCTCTTGCGAGCAGATGTTTCTTGCGCAATCTGTTCCTTCGCAATCCGTTTCACCGCAGAATACTTCAGGCTCAATCTTCTGGCTCACGTCATTCTTGTTTTCAGTGAAAGATCAGTGTTCTCGAATTGGATATTGATTCCTTTCAACTGATGCCAACCTGGGCGACTCTTTCATCTGAATCGTCCAGCCCTTTTCCCTTGCTTGTTGCTGGATCTCGAAACCCGGTGGAGCCACCACCTTGGTTCGAGTCTTCGGCCTCTTCTTTCAAGGGAGGCCGCCCTGGTGTTGGTCTATTCCAGGGCTCCACAAGCAACCGCCCCTTTTACATCCTTGAGGGTTGATGCCGGTAGCTGATCAGGCTAGTCCGGATTAGTCTTCGAGCTCAACTGCGTTTCTCGGTGGGAAACGCCATTCGGTCCTCAGCATTGTAGGATGCTGGCCACAGCTCGTAGAGAGTGCTGTGGGTCTGATAAACTAGAAAAAGTGTGTCGTAACAAACAACAAACGCAATCGGTCTTACGATCGATTGATTTAGTGAGTAATTGATACAGTTCATTTGGCCTTAGCGGACGACAGGTTAATTACTCATCGTCAAATTACTCGTCGTATCGTGTAATTTCAAGCATACAAAACACATGTAATTCTTAAGACACAAAACACACGCAAACCATCTTTGATCGGTCTTTCTTTGTATCGTATTACCGTGTAATTCACCGTGATATTCTCATTGGAATATCACAGTATTTGTACCTTATTACGTAGAATTAGTACTAGGTTGTACATAGATTTTAGGGCATGATAGTGTTTTAGAGTTGTTAATTCTTCGAAGAGTGAGCTGAGAGGAAAATCCCGCTAAGAGGCAATCCACATAAAAGCGCCGACGATTATTCAAAGGATAAATAACCTTACGAATAAGGTTATTTGCCCTTATGACTTTTCGTATACGCCCGCTTAGTACGTACGAATACGCGTTACACGGTGGATTCTTTTCAAGCATGTTAGTGTTGTCGGACCAAAAATAGATTCTCAAAATCCTAATTTCAACAACCAATTCTCCCACCTGTATTTACCTATCCAGTTTTTTCTCGCTAATGTTTGTGAGTTGTGCCTCAATGCAGTCAGTACTGTCCCTACTCGTTTCCTGTAAAAGGAACAGAATGCCGCAAGTGGAATATTTGGTGGCTTCATAACCGCACTTTCTCCAACAGCTTTATTTATTACAAGCGCCGTTACCTTGTCATTGATAGGGAACTTCATGTTGGGGTACCAATGTTTTTTGACGTAATCCCTTAGCTGCTTCTCCACTCTTTCAGTCATATCACTCAAAGCCTTAAGCATATCGTTGTCTATTATAAGTCCATATTCGTCTGTAATTGTACTTACTGCTCGTTCTCTTGTGTCGCCGGCATTGTAACTCCCCTCTCCCTGCATGGTTGCCTCCGTTTGTTTAGGTACCATTACTACCTTTCCCACCCCTATATGTGGTTCCCTCTCTTGTTTCCGTAAGCGTTTTGCCACTTCCTCTGCCAATTTGTCATATTGGATATTTTTCATGACATGTTTGGCTACATCCTCTAAATTGTAGCATTCTCCGTTAGATGTTTTCTCTACCACATTGGTTTTTGTTCCTTCTTTCTGTTGGTTCGTTACTGTAGTGGTGGTTGTGTTGGTAATGGTCAGCGCTGGTTCGTTACTCTGGTTGATGGTGTTTTGTTCTTCCGTGTTTGTAGTAGTAGAAATTGTGTTGTCGGAACCATTTTTTTTACTGTTGCCCTTTGATGCGTTCATAGTTGTGGTATTACTGTTACACACTTTGTTAGTAATTGCGGTGTTTGTTTTAACTCTTCTTTTCTTACCGTTGTTGTCCCCTGTATTTTGATGATCACCGGGCCGGATGGTTTTGTTGTTTCGAAGGGTCTTCCCCTCGGATTTTTTGCTTCGTCGTGTCTTTCCGATAGCATTCATATTTTTTTATTTTATTTTCTGAATACGGTGTCGATCAAGAATCATGTGTTTCTTTTTGTGTGGTTTTGTGTGTGTACTAATAATTTGTCGGGTTGTGTACGGTGTTTTGTGTTGTGTGTGTTGTGTGTGTCGTGTGTGTGTGTGTGTGTGTACGGTGTTTCGTGTAGTATGTGTACGATGTTTTGTGTGTAGAATTTTTCCGTGGGTTCTGTACTATGTTGTTTGCCCGAACATCTTCTGTGTGTTGTCTGGTTTTGGGCGCGCTGTTATATTTGTAGCAGTAGAGCACGTACCTGTGCAAGCCACCCCTCCCGCGCCATAATTTTTTCAGAAGGGAAACATTTGATCACACTAAGGTTATGTATTTCAATCCTCTAGTCACATGTAGAATCTCGTAGACTGCTGCACCTAACATACCGTACTGTCTTGTGTGCCATTTGTATCTACAAACCACATCATTGTCTGTACTGTGTGTGTCAAAGTTGTTCCCAATATGCATTTAAAAGTTGTTCCCAACATGCATTTCGTAAGTCATGTGATATGCATTCATGGCCTGGTACAAAAACTTTGGTAGTCATTACCAAATGAGACTGTTTGTGCCCTGGAATTGCACCAAAAATACCCTCATCATGTTTGCCATTTTGAGAGTCAAACCACAACATTTTGGGCATTCTGAGTGGCAAAGTTGTTCCCAATATGCATTTGATGAGTCATGATAAATGTATTCATAGTTTTGACCGGATACTTTTGGAGTCATTACCCAATCAGTTAGTTTGTGCCCTAGAATTGCACCAAAAATACCATCATGTTTGCCATTTCGAGAGTCAAACCACAACATTTACAGCATTCTGTGTGACAAAGTTGTTCCCAATATGTATTTGATGAGTCATGAGGAATGTATTCATTGCTTGGACCAGATACTTTTTGAGTCATTACCCAATAAGTTAGTTTGTGCCCTGGAATTGCACCAAAAATACCCTCATGTTTGTCAGTTGGAGAGTGAAACCTTAAGATTTTGGGCATTCTATGTGTCATAGTTGTTTCCAATATGCATTGGATGAGTCATGATGAATGCATTCATGGCTTGGACCCGATACTATTTGAGTCATTACCCAATCAGTTAGTTTTTGCCCTAGAATTGCACCAAAAATACCCCCATGTTTGCCATTTGTAGAGTCAAACCTTAAGATTTTGGGCATTCTATGTGACAAAGTTGTTTCCAATATGCATTGGATGAGTCATGATGAATGCATTCATGGGTTGGACCCGATACTATTTGAGTCATTACCCAATAAGTTAGTTTGTGCCCTGGAATTGCACCAAAAATACCCCCATGTTTGCCATTTGTAGAGTCAAACCTTAAGATTTTGGTCATTCTATGTGCCACAGTTGTTCCCAATATGCATTGGATGAGTCATGATGAATGTATTCATGGCTTGGACCAGATACTTTTTGAGTCATTACCGAATAAGTTAGTTTGTGCCCTGGAATTGCACCAAAAATACCCCCATGTTTGCCATTTGGAGAGTCAAACCACAACATTTACAGCATTCTGTGTGACAAAGTTGTTCCCAATATGTATTTGATGAGTCATGAAGAATGTATTCATTGCTTGGACCGGATACTTTTTGAGTCATTACCCAATAAGTTAGTTTATGCCCTGGAATTGCACCAAAAATACCCTCATGTTTGTCAGTTGGAGAGTCAAACCTTAAGATTTTGGGCATTCTATGTGACAAAGTTGTTCGCACTATGCATTTGATGAGTCATGATGAATATATTCATGGCTTGGACCAGATACTTTTTGAGTTATTACCCAATAAGTTAGTTTGTGCCCTGGAATTGCACCAAAAATACCCCCATGTTTGCCATTTGTAGAGTCAAACCACAACATTTTGGGCATTCTGTGTGACAAAGTTGTTTCCAATATGCATTTGATGAGTCATGAGGAATGTATTCATTGCTTGGACCGGACACTTTTTGAGTCATTACCCAATAAGTTAGTTTGTGCCCTGGAATTGCACCAAAAATACCCTCATGTTTGCCATATGGATAGTCAAACCACAACATTTCCAGCATTCTGTGTGACAAAGTTGTTCCCAATATGAATTTGATGAGTCCTGATAAATGTATTCATGGCTTGGACCGGATACTTTTGGAGTCATTACCCAATAAGTTAGTTTGTGCCCTGGAATTGCACCAAAAATACCTTCATTTTTGCCATTTGGAGAGTCAAACCACAACATTTTGGGCATTCTGTGTGACAAAGTTGTTCCCATTATGAATTTGATGAGTCATGATGAATGTATTCATGGCTTGGACCAGATACTTTTTGAGTCATTACCCAATAAGTTAGTTTGTGCCCTGGAATTGCACCAAAAATACCCTTATTTTTGCCATTTGGAGAGTCAAACCACAACATTTTCGGCATTCTGTGTGACAAAGTTGTTCCCATTATGCATTTGATGAGTCATGATGAATGTATTCATGGCTTGGACCAGATACTTTTTGAGTCCTTACCCAATAAGTTAGTTTGTGCCCTGGAATTGCACCAAAAATACCCCCATGATTGCCATTTGTAGAGTCAAACCAAAACATTTTGGGCATTCTGTGTGACAAAGTTTTTCCCAATATGGTTAGGGTTACATCCGGTTCACGAGATTGATTTTTTTTTCGTACGTACGTAGTACGACATTCTTTTTCAAACGTACATACGTACCGTACATACGAGATTCTTTTTCGAACGTACCGTACCTACGAGATTCTTTATCGAACGTACGTAGGAGATTCTTTTTCCAACGTACATACCGTACATACGAGATTCTTTTTCGAACGTACGAGAAACACTAACCACAACCATAACGAATACATAAGTTGAAGTAGTTTTTTTTCGTACGTATGAATTATCTAGTACAAAAAACGTGTAGAATTCTACAGGAGTTGAAGTATCCTCGTCGTATTGATTTTTTTTTTTCTACCTCGCAAAAAAAACTCTCTCTCACACAAACACACAGTAATTTTATTTTCTACCTCGCGACAAAAAAAATCACTTTTTTTACCTCGCGACAAAAAAAACAATCACTTCATAATCTGCCTTCTTACATCCGACTTATTTGAGTAGAGTGTTGGTTCTTGCAATCAACACTCCGTCCGAGAACGTGGGATCCGACCCTCTTTGAGCACAACGATCCGTTCTCATTTATTTTAGTCCGAAATAACAGCCTTGTACTGGAAAAGAAGTAGTTAGCATTTGACGAGAAGGGGATTTGCTGGATAGATATTGTTTGGACTGCAGCCTTACATATACGTCTTGAAATCAATGAACTGGCTTTGTCCCTTGCAATTATATCAACAGGAACAAGGTACTGTTTTTCGTGACATGGAGTAAGAAGTATTCTACGGCAGCAACTACAATTTCATCGGGTCGATTGATCGAAAGCAACAAATCGAAACAAACGGATCGGATCGGAATCAACGGATCGGAATCAACGGATCGGAATCAACGGATCGGAATCAACGGATCGGAATCCTTGAGGTGCAGGGAACAATGATTCTTGTCAGAACGGTACGAATGAGAGAGATAGACAATGATTATACTGCCTCCGGCATTGCTGATAATTTCCTCCCTTTTTTTTCTTTTCATTTTCAAAGGACCAGATTGTAACAAAGGATCGGAACGGAACAACGGATGGGTGCGAAGCAACCGGGAACGATCGGCGCATGCAGTCTTGGTTTGTGGCATCGAATCGATCGGCATGTAGATTATATTATTCTGTTGTTATTATTTACTCTATGTAGTACATCAATAGATACTCACCCATTTTGTTCAATTATCATATCATATATTTGAATAGGCTCGTTGGAGCGGCAACGAATCAGCGAAAACGCTCCTCATCCTCCTCCACCCTCAAGCGGCAACGAATCAGCGAAGCGATCCTCCTCCACCGGCAACGAATCAGCGAAAACGCTCCTCCACCGGCAAGCGGCAACGAATCAGCGAAAACGCTCCTCCACCGGCAAGCGGCAACGAATCAGCGAAAACGCTCCTCCACCGGCAAGCGGCAACGAATCAGCGAAAACGCTCCTCCACCGGCAAGCGGCAACGAATCAGCGAAAACGCTCCTCCACCGGCAAGCGGCAACGAATCAGCGAAAACGCTCCTCCACCGGCAAGCGGCAACGAATCAGCGAAAACGCTCCTCCACCGGCAAGCGGCAACGAATCAGCGAAAACGCTCCTCCACCGGCAAGCGGCAACGAATCAGCGAAAACGCTCCTCCACCGGCAAGCGGCAACGAATCAGCGAAAACGCTCCTCCACCGGCAAGCGGCAACGAATCAGCGAAAACGCTCCTCCGAATCAGCGTAGCGATCCTCCTCCACCGGCAACGAATCAGCGAAAACGCTCCTCCACCGGCAAGCGGCAACGAATCAGCGAAAACGCTCCTCCACCGGCAAGCGGCAACGAATCAGCGAAAACGCTCCTCCTCCTCCACCGGCAAGCGGCAACGAATCAGCGAAAACGCTCCTCCTCCACCGGCAAGCGGCAACGAATCAGCGAAAACGCTCCTCCTCCTCCACCGGCAAGCGGCAACGAATCAGCGAAAACGCTCCTCCTCCACCGGCAAGCGGCAACGAATCAGCGAAAACGCTCCTCCTCCTCCACCGGCAAGCGGCAACGAATCAGCGGAAACGCTACTCCTCCTCCACCGGCAAGCGGCAACGAATCAGCGAAAACGCTCCTCCTCCACCGGCAAGCGGCAACGAATCAGCGAAAACGCTCCTCCTCCACCGGCAAGCGGCAACGAATCAGCGAAAACGCTCCTCCTCCACCGGCAAGCGGCAACGAATCAGCGAAAACGCTCCTCCTCCACCGGCAAGCGGCAACGAATCAGCGAAAACGCTCCTCCACCGGCAAGCGGCAACGAATCAGCGAAAACGCTCCTCCACCGGCAAGCGGCAACGAATCAGCGAAAACGCTCCTCCACCGGCAAGCGGCAACGAATCAGCGAAAACGCTCCTCCACCGGCAAGCGGCAACGAATCAGCGAAAACGCTCCTCCACCGGCAAGCGGCAACGAATCAGCGAAAACGCTCCTCCACCGGCAAGCGGCAACGAATCAGCGAAAACGCTCCTCCACCGGCAAGCGGCAACGAATCAGCGAAAACGCTCCTCCACCGGCAAGCGGCAACGAATCAGCGAAAACGCTCCTCCACCGGCAAGCGGCAACGAATCAGCGAAAACGCTCCTCCACCGGCAAGCGGCAACGAATCAGCGAAAACGCTCCTCCACCGGCAAGCGGCAACGAATCAGCGAAAACGCTCCTCCACCGGCAAGCGGCAACGAATCAGCGAAAACGCTCCTCCACCGGCAAGCGGCAACGAATCAGCGAAAACGCTCCTCCACCGGCAAGCGGCAACGAATCAGCGAAAACGCTCCTCCACCGGCAAGCGGCAACGAATCAGCGAAAACGCTCCTCCACCGGCAAGCGGCAACGAATCAGCGAAAACGCTCCTCCGAATCAGCGTAGCGATCCTCCTCCACCGGCAACGAATCAGCGAAAACGCTCCTCCACCGGCAAGCGGCAACGAATCAGCGAAAACGCTCCTCCACCGGCAAGCGGCAACGAATCAGCGAAAACGCTCCTCCACCGGCAAGCGGCAACGAATCAGCGAAAACGCTCCTCCACCGGCAAGCGGCAACGAATCAGCGAAAACGCTCCTCCGAATCAGCGTAGCGATCCTCCTCCACCGGCAACGAATCAGCGAAAACGCTCCTCCACCGGCAAGCGGCAACGAATCAGCGAAAACGCTCCTCCACCGGCAAGCGGCAACGAATCAGCGAAAACGCTCCTCCTCCTCCACCGGCAAGCGGCAACGAATCAGCGAAAACGCTCCTCCTCCACCGGCAAGCGGCAACGAATCAGCGAAAACGCTCCTCCTCTTCCACCGGCAAGCGGCAACGAATCAGCGGAAACGCTACTCCTCCTCCACCGGCAAGCGGCAACGAATCAGCGAAAACGCTCCTCCACCGGCAAGCGGCAACGAATCAGCGAAAACGCTCCTCCTCCACCGGCAAGCGGCAACGAATCAGCGAAAACGCTCCTCCACCGGCAAGCGGCAACGAGTCAGCGAAAACGCTCCTCCTCCTCCACCGGCAAGCGGCAACGAATCAGCGAAAACGCTTCTTGAATCGTCGAAACGCTCCTCCTCCACCGAAGCGGCAACGAATCACCAAAACGCTCCTCCTCCACCGGCAAGCGGCAACGAATCAGTGAAAACGCTCCTCTTCCACCGGCAAGCGGCAACGAATCAGCGAAAACGCGATCTCGAATCGTCGAAACGCTCCTCCTCCACCGGCAAGCGGCAACGAATCAGCGAAAACGCTCCTCCTCCTCCACCTGCAAGCGGCAACGAATCAGCGAAAACTCTCCTCCTCCTCCACCGGCACCTGCGATCCACCATCGAATCGCTCCTCCTTCTCCTCCACCGGCGATCCACCAACCTGGCTCCTCCTCCTCCTCCTCCTCCACCAGCGATCCACCATCTAATCGCTCCTCCTCCTCCTCCACCGGCGATCAACCAACTTGGCTCCTCCTCCTCCTCCACCGGCAAATCGATTCGTCCTCGTCATCCTCCAACGGCAATTCGTCTCGGCAACAATGAAACCAACCACAACGAATGGAAAACAATTGTCAGCACGAGGAAGGAGGCAAAAAGCAAATAGGAAACATGAGAGAAGACATAAACAGAGAATGTCTTCCAACTTTCTGAGGATTGCTGCACCGGTGTCAAAGAGCCACGAAACTTATACGAACTTGTCTCTGATAAAACCGATGAAAAAGGAAAGGAATAGGCGTTCAACTTGCAAAGATGGCGTCCGTACAATAGCGCTGAAAAATAAATCCAGTACCGCTGCCGTGGCAGGTAAATACATGGAGACAGATTGGGGTGGCAAGACAGGCGGAAAGAAGAAGTATCAACTGGAACAGGCTTTGTCAATCGAAAACTACAATACATTGGATAGTACGAAGGATGAGCATATTCTTGCGTTTGATCCTTACGAACCATCATTGCGAATTTTTGCCAAAGTTTCACGCCATTTTGCAGAACGACACCTCGCTTCGAAGAATAATATCGAATTGTTGAGACAGTTTGCTCCTGCCATTGTTGGAGCAAAACCAACCGTTGGAAGAGGGGTTAAGCGCGGCAGTATCAATGATGATTATGCTATCATTGGAATTCGACCAGAAAGATTGGATTCAAATATTGGTGAGTATGTTTTCAAAAGTCATGTCGATCCCAGCATCAAACTAGAGCTAGAAAAAGACAACAGTTGAAATTGTGAAGCATATGCATCATAGTTTAATTGACGTCGAACCATTTGTTGCGGAGGAAATGGATGTGTTGTCTCAGATTCTGTCTCGTACAAAGCTAAATGCAATTGGGCAGCAGGCCTTAGCATTTTCGATCGGTTGCAACTACCATTCTAGATGCCATGTGGACGATGACATGTACTACACTCGTTTGACAGTAATTGCTCCGGCGGAAGTGTCTGCTGACGAGGTGATTTATTATTTTGTCTTCCCCACGTATGGAGTGAAAGTTCCATTGAGGTCAGGAGATACTCTATTGTTCAATCCATTAGTATTACATAGCTGTTCGAATCCAAAATACGAAGGCTGTTATATTATGAGCGCCTATGTATCTCGCAAAACTGTGCTTAGAGCTAACCCTCTATAGTAAAATTAAACAATAGTTTAAAGTTAGCCGGTACATTCACCCTTGCTACTCAATCGGAACTGCTGTCCGAGCTTTCGCTCTCTGAACTAGATAGAGAATCACTGGATTCGTTATCATTCAATGCCATCTCAAACGGTTCCAACTGGATGTCGTCCTGTAGTGTGCATGCGTTGTACAAAGATTCGTAAGACGGTGGTGTAGCAGCATTTTTGCTTTCAAAAAAATGTAGCCAGGAGATCCGATTCGATATCACTAGCCAATCGCAATTGGTTATGGACCCATCAAGGCCTTGCTCTGGAACAACTGCCAGCTCGGAATGGATAGTGTCGACATGAAATAGGTACAGTGAATTCATCAGGCGACCACGTTGGACAAATTCAGAAGCTGTTTTCTTAGGCACATCTTGAAACCGACGAGCCACAGCATACATTCCGTTTGTATCAATTGGATAGCCACCAATACTACTGTATGGCTGCTTCAAACTCTGTACAGTTAAGAAGCATACCAGATGGCACGGTATGAGCTTGGGATTGTTATTTAAATCAAAGTCCAATTTCATCAAACACCAATCCATCCAGACGGAGTTCAGCAGAGAACTATCCGATCTATATGAAGGATGCGAGCGAAATATAAAATTAGACCCACAAGCAACATCAAAACGATTGTGCTCTGTAACTCCAGAAATGTGTGAAGGATTCTCCAATAAAGGTAGCACAGAATCACAAACAAAGTCGAGTATGTCAGAAGGAAAAAATGGTTTGCTTTTGTTCGTAGAACGAAGCCACTTCATTGTTGATTCCCCATTTTCGGTTCTCATTATATGAAAATGAGAACCGCCACCATCAGGTCGTTCAATTGGAGGAGGATCAGGCGGATGCAAGTTGAAGTGATATGTTGCCTGGCTTAGCATCATTTTCTCGGACTTTCGCTTCGCCGTTTGACCGATTAGTGATGCAGCATTACCTTGCGTGTTCTTGGAAGGAGCTTTAATCTCAGTTTTATGGTGAGACTCATTCGGAGCACTATCCCAGCCCGCGGGGCTCCCCCATAAAGAGATATAATCTGGTAGGTGAAAGTACAGGTGATTCTTGATTAGTTTTGTTCCCATCCCTTTCCTGTGACATGTGGAGTTTATACAATTAATAAAGTGAACAATTGTTTTTGGGAGATTCTTTAAGGAACCATATTTCATTAGACCGTGTTTAAGAAATTCTTCCATTGATAGAATTAGCTGAATTACCTCTATCTGTTTCTTTACAAAACGATGGTCACCAATAATGTCAGATCCATGTTTGGAAACCATAGCGATCAGAAGAGAAATAAGCATTCCAGAGAAATCATGCCCTTCTTTCTTCGTAGTTGATAATAGCTGAGTCCCAAATTTGGTGCGAGGAAAATCTCTATCAGACTGGCGTGATAACAAACCACCGTACCGTTGTGCTAAATGGCCAATACTGTTAGCAACAGCCACACCGTGCTTCAAATTGGGGGCATAAACACATGGAACACTTCCGCGGAGCAACAATTCAATTGACTCGATGGCCCGTTTGGCAGTACCAAGCTGGTGCATGTGCAAACATTCACCGGGAGTTGCAAAATGAATGTTGTTCTGATTAGTACCAAAGCATAAATCATGAAATACATTCCTTATGTTGTGATGAGAGTTGTTTTTGAAGTTCTTATTGATATCGTTTAGATCTGTGCCGGGAAAACAATGGAAATCAACAGGTGACCACTTCTTTGTTGCAGGTTGAACAGAAGGAATGTTTATGTTCGGAGAATAACAGTTGCAGTGACGGCACATCCGCATGACACCCTTATTGAAGGAGCCGTATTTTCCACACAATTTATCGTGAAGTTCTGTGTCGCCAATAACATAGGCAATGGCAAATTTCATTTTTACCCTCCACTGTTGATTTGCGTACGGAAGATAATTCCATTCGATACCACCGTCTTCGTTACACGCGGCTTTGAAGGAACGAAACGCTACTTCCAAACCATTGTGAAGATTCTGAATTTTTTCCTTTGAAGTGGCAGGACGAGAGTGTCTGGTTGACTCCCATTCGGGGTCGGGATGGAAGTAAATAGTTGTCCATGCTTCAGGTCGAGAACGAGTCTCCACATTAAAAATACCAAGTGTCATGTTCAATGGTGTTAACGTAAGTTGTCCGTGCGCATCCAAAGATATGCCGTCCATGTAAAATATAATAGGAACAAGAATTTCTTGCGAATTGGGATTGCAAATTTCTTTCCAAGAAGATTTCCACCACGAGCCGTGATGCAATTCTGAGATTACAGAATTAGGATTCAACTCAGGATTATTGTCGGGAGACAGAGGGGTGGAATAGTCGGGAAAGGAGAGGTTTTCTTCTATCATTAGCTGCTGGTCAGAAAGAAGAGAATAAATGGCATCCTTAAAAGAACGGACATACACCTGAGTGGGCTTATTATCAGGTAACCAATTCAGTATATGAGGATGAAATTTCATATCGGAGAGACCAAGATTGGATTGGAGATTGTCAAAAATTGCTTGCCGAGATCTAATTTTGGCATCGCAAAAATCAAAACCCGGTCTCATTTGACTTTTCTTTGCCCACTGGAAAATGGATTTGAATGTGTTCAGTGGCAATTTATGTCTGGCCATTAAATTCATGAGTTCCAATTCAGCAAGAAGATGAGGGGGCGGCGGTAGTTTTGTGTGGCTTTGAAATGCATCCTCTCTTTCGTTCAAATTAATGCTTTCATGAAAAGAAGGTGGTGGAGGGGCGGGCTGAGCAGTAACGACATTAACAGCAGAACCATTAGTGTTATCTTCTTCGTTGTCTCCACAATCAATGTTGTTGGTAGAATTGTTGTCGTTATTTTCATTTACGTCATCGTCATTGTCATCCTCGTCATCGGAATTGTCGATATCATTATTCAGCGGGAATGCATCTTCATCTTGAACAGCAGAAACAGCCATGTAAGATTCAATGGCGTTCCGATCCATTGGCGGTAAAAAGACATCATGTACAATCTGTTGGTTTAGAACAGAATGAAGACCCGTCGCTGACTGACTTGTGACAGTGTGTTGCTGGGAGAGATGGGAAGGGGGAACAGATGGACCGTTTTGTGTCATAGTCATCCCAAAATCAGACGGAGAATGTTGAACAGACGGCAAGGTAGGCTGCACTTTGATAGAGGTGGAGAGGTTATAGATCTTTCGTTTAATTAGACCCTGACTATGGTAGAAATCCCGGCACTCATCAAGACAATAAAGATGTCTTCTTAGGCCAACGGAGACGTATTTCAAAGTACCCTGCTTGTTTGCCGTGGATTTATATCCTAAAAACTTGGAGTTTTTGCCATTCAGCGCGCAACAACGGCAGTAGAATAGAAGAGGGGTTTTCATAACAGGAGGCATGATGTTGCAGAGTTGTTTGAAGGAAAATATCAGTAGATGGGGTCGAAACGAAGGAGATCACAAAGATGAATCGTTGAAAGGAAAAAATTACATGTGTTACTTTGTGTGTGATGTGTTTTCTTGTACGGTAGATTTCCTTACTACCGTACTTCGATTGCAAAAATGGTCCGTAAAGTAATTACTACTTAGTGATGATTGCAACATTCCTCGTACAATATGTTTAGTAGTGAACAGTACGTACAGTCAACTCCTTAAGAGGGTTAATACACAGCGCCGGACGGGTCAATCCCATCAGTTATTCCAAACATTTGTTGGCAGGCGCGTCAGTTCTTCCATAAGGTGCACGGAAATGTGAATCGAAATGGAAATCGTGGACAATAGCGTTGTTGATTATCGAAATGGAAATCGTGGAGAATTGTTTTGTTGATTGCGATCAAGTTGATTCCGACTTTCATGTACCCGTAAAACCAACTAGTACGCTATTTTTGCATGAGTTATTACTAGTAGATACTAGTACGAAATCGTGGACAATTGCGTTGTTGATTATTGAAATGGAAATCGTGGACAATTGTTTTGTTGATTACGATCGAGTTGATTCCGACTTTCATGTACCGGTAAAACCAACTAGTATGCTATTTTGCATGAGTTATTACTAGTAGATACTAGTAATACATTATTTTCGCTAGTACTTCATCATTATAATTGATTATTTCATTATCTTTCCGACGAGGAAAACAAATACCAACGTGTTAGGTGTTACTACGACCTAATCTTCGAATAGATAATCTACTCTACTGATACTACTAATACTAATCATCCAATAGACAGTCGAACCAACCATGGAGGGAATTTACAAACTACAAAAGGTGGTTCAGGAACACCCAGCCAATCTCGAACAAGAACTCCGGAAAATGCTTGTTTATCACAAGAAAGAGACTGCTCGAATCCAAAAAATGATTCGTAAGATTCGTGAAGAAAAAAGAAATGATCCAAACGTTAAAATTGAAAGCGTCGATCCTACTAGCAATGATCAAGTCGATCCGAATGTAACCAGCAGCATCTATCCACAAAGCGGGTTATTTGAGAGGAGCGAACAACATTGGAGTGGCGATTCCGACGGTGTAGCTTCTGAAAATACAGCGGATCTTCCTGGCGTTAAACACGAACAAAACCCTTGAGTGCAATAGCCCGCCTGGGGTGGATTCGACTTGGAGTTGACATGGAGTTGGAGCTGGGATTTGAGTTGGAGTTGGAGGATTTGGGTCGGAGCCCATTATACCGGTATGGTGGAAACATGTTGAGAAAATGAAATAAGTCATTCGTGCACAAGTTGTACACAAAATAGTGCTTGTCACGAAACGAATATGATATCCTTAACCCTAAAATAGTTATTTTATTTGAGGAGTGACGAGATATTTGTCTCAAAAGTAAAGGTGTGCGACGCGCGAGGTATTTTAGTAGACACGCGACCTAAAAAGGTAGGAAATTTAAAAAATAGGGTCGAGAATTGTAAAAATAGCGCGCGATAGCCCGCGGGGGGTCGAGAAACAGTTCTCGGACGCAGCTGTGGTGATGACAACAAATGGCAGTATGATATCATAGTATGGCGAGGTTAGTTGTACGTCGGTCATAGGCACATATGGAAGAACGTCCAAAGCACCAGAATTTCCAGATGATTCAACCATTACGCCGTCACTTACCAAATCAATTTTTTCTTGCCAATGTTTGATTATTGTGCCTCAATTTTGCCAGGGCTTTTGGTACTGCATTATCAAAGTAGTCACAGAATTCCTTAATGGGTATATTTTTTGGAACAGAGATTACACACGCATCGATTCCTTGCACCATTATTTTATTGGAGAGTGTGTTTGTTGTCAGAAATTTCATGCCACCATACCATTCCTTCTTCACATAGGCTCTCACCTGTCCTTCAATTGTATATTTATGTGTTTTCAATAGTTTCATAGTTTCTGTTTTCATACTATGTATAGTTCCATAACTCAACGTACTCACTTTATCAACGCTATCGCCGCTTAGCACTGTTTTCAATGGAACCGTGTCAGTAGTTTTTGCAGCATCCTCTTTAGAATTATCTCCCTTCTTACTATCACTCACCATTTTCAGGATATTCTCTATTAGATCTGGATTCTTATTTGCTATTTCTGTTAATCTTTTCACCGCTTGGTTCACTTTTTTCCTTTTTCTGTTGTCTGCCCTCCGTAGTTTTGTTTTTCTTGTCTCTTTGATATTTTCACTATTATCCTTATTCTTGTTGGAGCTCCCATCATTGTCTTCACTAACCGAACTCAAATCACTGTCACTGTCACTGTCACTTTCACTTTCACTGTTGCTGCTGTCCATCATGCTAATGTTTTCAGCTGTTCTTTTTAGTGGTGTCTCTCTTTCCGCCGCAGTTGTGCCTTCTTGTGTTGCTGCAATTGTTGTGTTCTTCTCGGTGGACATGGTGGTAATGCTTGTATTTTTGGTATTATCTCTAGTATCTTCGTTTCTTGCTGCGTTTGCCATATCTGCTATTTTCTTTTCTTGGAGAGGTGTTATTTTTGCCTTGGGTAGGTTGGACCATTTTTGTTTTGGCATCTTGTATTTATATTTTTTTAATCGTCGGTGTTTTTGGCAATTTTGTGAATTTTTATGATGCCTTGTTTTTGCATCAATTGTACGAATTCAGCAATATGCATTACATTTCTCTTTGTGGAAGCGGGCTTGTGAGCGCGGGCCAACCAAAAAGAACTGTCTGCCTAGCCGCTCCATTTTTTTCCCTACATTCGCTACTTATTTCAAAGCAACTAGTACTACCGTACTAGATTCTACAATAACAATTTATTTTGATGTTCCCCATCCTATCACTCCTCCATACACATCGTTATGTTCTCGTATTTATTGTTTTTTTTCATTTTCTGGAACGGCGTTGCATGTAATTGGATTTTTTTTTTAATTTTACTTTATCATCGTTCAATTTTTTTGCCACTTAATTTTTACCAAATACCTCATTGATTATTCTCTTTATTTTTGGATTGTAATCCTTACAGAGTTGCATGGTTAGTGTTTCATGCGTCCCCATGCACCACAAGGAACGGGATAGTTGTTGTACTTCTCTAAATCTTGCGGTGAATTCCAACGTTTTTTGTAAAGTTGTAGCCAGTGCACAATGTTTCTCTCATTTCCATCTTCTTTGTCCCTTTTGTCTTTGTTTGCTGATTGTTTTAGTTTCAGTTTTTTCCTCTTAGACTGTTTTGTCGCTTTCTTCATGAAAGAATTCCAATTGTCTTTAATTTTTTGTTTCTCCGTTTCTTTGTTTCGTTCCTTTCCGTCATCGGTTTCTTCTATGTACATTATACGGCACTTTTCAATGATTGCCTCTTCAGTCGTTGTGCGCCACTCATTGAACCAAAGGCTTGTCAGACAGGGCCGGTTTCCCAGGTGAAAATGTATGCATTCCTTTATGTGTTTTCTGGCTTCCGGCGTCAGCTTATACCATTGCTTTTGTGGAAAAGTATGACCATTCAGTTTGTGCCTCTCTCCTTCTCCGGATTGTACTGGTCGTCCAATATCCGCATTGTTGTAGCACTGTATGTCCTCCGTTCCTTTCAATGCAGGATAACTGCATAAAACGTATGCCATAATGACACCCAAAGCCCACACATGGTCAACGCCACCGGTGTTGCCTTCCTCATAGAAAGGAAATATGTCCTCAGTTACGTACTTCAAGCATTGTTCCCAAATTTCTAGAGCTTCTTCTTCATCGAAATGCCCTTTTTGGCTGTTTAGTCTTTCTCTCACGTTGTCGATCTTGTTGCATCCATTAAGTATTGTGAGTACCAAGTTGCCATTTTTGGCACATAGCGCATCGAACCCAGTTTCAAAATGATATAAGAATGGATTTCGCTCGTCGTTTTCGTCACCATCATTTAGCTCATTCCTTCTTGCACAGTACTCCGCAGAACCCAAAAGGTACCTAGGCTTCAAAACCTTCGTCTTGTACGCTGATTGTGGTGTTGTGTTCTCCATTTAGCTCTTACTTCTAATAATGACGCCAGAGGAAGGAGGCAGAATACGCCTGATTAGTGGCAACCAGAGCCTGCTTACGGAAGACTTGGCGGTCCATCCCATGGGACGGAGAAGGGGAAGCTGGCTGCTGGAGAACAGACTGCTTAAGAGCTGACGGCTTAAGTGCTGGCTGCTTAAGAGCTGGTGACTTAAGAGCCCATTGCTTAAGAGCTGGCGGCTGAAGAGCTGGTGGTGTAAGTGCTGGCTGCTTAAGAGCTGACGCCGTAAGAATGAGCTACTTAAGAGCCGGGGGCTTAAGAGATGGTTGCTTAATAGCTGGCTGCTTAATAGCTGGCTACTTAATAGCTGGCTGCTTAGAAGCCTGCTTAGCAGACGCCACGGAGGAATCAGAGGTAGAGGAGACAGTCACAGAGGCATCAGATGACTGGCTGGCAGAGGAAGAAGAAGTAGACATGGAGTCATCAGGCCGCTGAAGAAGAAGGGAGGAGGGGGAAGGGGTGACCTGGGCATTGGGAGCTGGGGCATGGCAGGGAGAGGTCTTCTGCAAGAAAGCACTTTCAGGAAAGCGATGGCCAGAGGCCAGAGATAGTACAGATGAAGAAGATAGGGAGTGTGTAGACTGTGGAGGTCTTTGCTTGGGGGAAAGAGCAGGGGTGGGAGATTGGCCTTCAGTGTGCTCAGGAAGGGGAGTGGGGGGAGGCATGCTGCGTGTTCCAACTAGGAGTAGACACTGTTGTGTTGATTGACGCAGCCGGTGGTTGAAAATAGTGCTGAGCAGAATCAAATGGTGGGCGTCAATGGGTGTTTGACATGATTGGTGTCATGAGGAAACTGGTTGTGCTTGGATAGGGGAATTGCAATCGGTGTGTCTGAATGCAACGGGCTTTGATTAAAGGCATATGAGGTCTTTATCGTATAATCGAAACAGTGGGATACAACAATCATGGAGAAGATAGTCAACGTCAAACTGGTGTCAAAGCAAAGTTGATATCTCTGTAAATATTGGGAGATAGAGGACCAGAACGGTACCGGCGTGTCCGGAATAGCAAGGGGGTGCCAATTTTTGATGATATAAGACGTTTAGGAGACGTGGTGAAGCAACGAAAATTTGGTGACTGTCATTGGACCAGAGTCAATGCAATCGATGGAGCGGCTGTTGATCTGCTGCTGTTGTAATTGGATCAGAGTTGATTCAAGCAATGGATCTGCTGCTGTTGTCGTCGTCTGTCTTTGCGGTGTCTGTTGCCGTGCAATGCCTGAGTCTTGCGCTACAGCTGCCAAGCAATTGATGGATATTGTGGACGGATTAAGGCGACTACGTCCAATAACTGTCACGCGACCCAACGGGACCCCTCCCAAGCCCTATTTTCAGAAAATCGACCCTGCCTTTGTTATGCACAAGGGCATTTTTTTAAATTCACAATTTTTGTGGTGAAGATTTTCGACCCCCCTCAGGTTGCGACCAAAACTCTCCCCGATGACTCAAAATGTCCATTGATCTCTCAATTTTGACTAAATTGATTTAAAAAATCTATTTCTCGCTACCAAACTTTCTAACCTTAAGCCAAGATGTGAAATAAAATTAATTTCAGAAGTGTTTGTTTGCTATGTTTCCGCGTTGTTTTGTACGGTATGTCACGTCGTGTCTTCTTTCATACCATCGTGCCTTTTAATGCTCGCTCCGATAGCATCATGCTCGTTTTAACAAATTTTCGTAGAAATCTACAGCACTACCTTCCTACACGATTTCACCGCCATTATCCCTTTTTTCCATTTTTTGGAACGGCGTACCAAAAAATGCTCTTTTTGTAGATATGTGTCCGGGTGTATTATGATAGTAGTAGTAGTAGTAGTAGTAATGTAGGTATGATAGTAATCCTATGGCTTCGGCGGACGAGCACGTGTACTCACTCCTAAGTACCAAGAAAAATGAGGGTTTGAAACAGGCTCAACAGGTGGAAGGAGGGAGTGGTACTCCGGTACCAGATGGTGGTACTCCGGTACCAAAAGTGGTACTCTGGTACCACACTTTATTCTGGTACTATTTTCTACACGATTTCCAGTAGAATGGACTGTGCAATTTCCAGTCGTATTTTGAGCACTATTCTCCTACTACTAGTTTCGATACTCCCAGAACAGACTAATACACAGCAGACTACTAGGGACCAGAGTATATGCCAAAAAAAGAGCTAGAATTAGTCTGTAGACCTATTTCTTGCTAGAGAGCACACCATGATGAATATTGAGGCTGTTTGGGCGGGCCAAAATCAGAGCTTGTAGCTCGTGCACTTCTTGTAGTTTGGATGCTGGAGCGAGAAATACAATCATCCCGTAGTAAATGAAGCAGCGCTTGTAGTAGTTCAGGCGCCGTGGATACACCAGTCCCCCAGAGCAGCACACCAGTGCTTGTAGTTCAGACACCGGAGCAAGAATACACAGTTTCCTCGTAGACTGGAGCAGGCAATGCTTGTAATTTGGACGCCGGGTCCGATGGGCGCGCTTCTTCCTCTTTCCAGCAGTGGCAGTTGGAGATCCAGAAGGAGGAGGGGGGGTTCTTCTTCTTGTAGGGGTTGCTCAATGAAGAATTCCTGGCTGCTACAGACCGACGTTGGGTTGTTGTTGTTGCTGTTGCATCCGTAGAGGATGACCGAGTCCAAGACCAAAGATCTTCGTCGAGCATTAGACCGAGTCCGAGGAGCAGCGTTGCTTCCTCTTTCAGGGTGGAATAGTTCAAACCATGTTTGCTGGAAGGGGCTATTCCCATGGCCAAAAGCAAAAAGGAGCATCGTCGTGAGGAGTGATACTATGAATAAACAAAGTGACAACAACAACAATGATGACGACGCGCTGACAGCTCCAAATCAAACCAAAACAGCCTGAACATCTCCCCCCCCCCCCCAACAAACACAGAACCGACAGTCACTTACAGTGCTTGTTGCTGCTATTCCCATGGTCAAACAGGCAAAAAGAAGAAGCAGCGTCCTGAGTGATAGGAATGAATAAAATGACAACAACGATGACGACAACGATGACGATGACGATAACAACAGCAAATGAAACAGAACAGCCTAAACATCTCCCCCCCCCCCAGCAACCAAAGGACCGGCAATGACTTACAGTGTGATAGGATGGGTTTCTTGTTGTTGTAATAGGAAAGAAAGCAGTAAAAATGGTCTATTCCCATGGTCGGGGAGCAATTTGCTTTTGAAAGTGGTTGATTTTGAAATTATGAATTACGACCGGGAAAAACAGCAAAAATCCAGGTTGTAGTAGGGATTCTACTAGATTCTACACAGGTCGTGGTGTCAAGAAGGAATCAACCAAATCCTTCTGCTGCTGCAAATCCCGCGCGTTTTCTCCCTCTTTACGCTTGAGTATACCTAAAAACAGGTGCAATGCGTTGAAAAAATTATTACTTAACAAAGTGAGTGGTACTCTGGTACCACCAAAATGGTACCACTGATCCGTACCGTACATCTTGTACTTGTTCCTACAAGTACTCCTCCTCGGTACCACCGATCGGTACCAGTTTACCCTTGTCCCCCACCTGTAGCAGCATCAAACAGCTACTACTCCCCCTGTAGCAGCATCGAAACGATACTACTGTACCGGTAAGCAACACCGATACGCCGGTACTAGCTAGCAACAACAAGGAACCCCTCCTCCTCCTCCTCCTCCTTTGTGCCCGTCCTTCCGAAGCCATAGAGATTACCATGTCAACACCCCTTTCCTCCTTTACCTCCTCCTCGTAGTATCAGTGGGGAGGAGGGGTGTTACTTGGTACCACTCTAGCTCCTTGTTTCCTCGGCGGGGCCTCGTAAACAAGGAGCTAGAGTGGTACCAAGTAACACCCCTCCTCCCCACTGATAATACTCGGAGTCGATTTGGTTGGCACGTGTCATCCCCTCTCTAAAGAAAAAACTCCCTTAAGAAAAATCCTCGGCGCGCGCGCCTCGGATTTTTCTTAAGGGAGTTTTTTCTTTAGAGAGGGGATGACACGTGCCAACCAAAACGGAGGACGGGGTGTTACCTATAGTAACGACTTCTGTTGGGGTGGTGAAACGTTTTTTTGTACAATTCATGTCAACAATCATGGAACGGCGTTTCAGAATTCTCTAACTGGAACGGCGTTTCAGGCTTTTGTGTTCGAATCATGTTTAAATTTGTAATCTTGTTGCCAAACTTCCTAACCTTAACCCAAGATATGAAATAAAATTATTTTCAGAAGTGTTTGTTTGCTACTTCGTAGTATGTTTCCGCGTTGTTTCTATGTCACGTTGTGTCTTCTTTCATACCATCATGCCTTTCCATGCTTACTCCAATAGCATCATGCTCGTTTTCATCATGTTCATTTAACACCACCATCGCAACCATTTCTTCCCCTCCCTTCTTCCAATAGAAGAATATGTCACAACCTAGTAGAAGTCGCCGTCACTTCAAGAGTGGTTGTTATACCAAAATACCCAAATCATTTATCTGTCGTAGCTGCTTGTCCTATAAGGGCAAGTCGAAGACATTCATCAGAAGCAGACAAGATTCCACTTCACACCAATCATACCGATATGTATCACAAGGCCTGTCAAGTCACCTTGATTCAATAGCTGTTTGCCGTGATTTCTATTTAAACCATAACCTAATGGAATTTTCATCATTTCCCAAAGAAGAATCCACTACTACAGTTTGTCATTCCCCTTCACAATATGGCCTGACATTGATGGAGAATGGTCCAATTGTTCCCTCCGCCGCTGTTGCTGCCGCTCACACTAACAAGGCATCCTCTAACAAAACGTTCAACTCAGTTCTAAACAGTCAGGTAGTACACAACTTATTTGTTCCCCCAATTGATCGAAATGTAACGGAATCACAGTTGTTTCCTTCAGAAGACAACAGCAACAACGATGACATGGTTATTCATGAAGCAATTTGCCTTCCTATTCAGAACGATAATGGTATGGATGCTGCGGAACCCACTGCATCTCAACCAAACATCAATGAAAGAGAGCAATTGATCTGATCCCGTGTTTCTTTTTCACCTAGCAATATGCTCATTGCTGAAATAAAGCTCATGAATCTATTGACAAAACACAAGTTACCTCTAAACGCGTTCAAATCTATTTTTCAATGGGCAAACGAATGTCAAAATATTCATGGTGTTGACTTTAGCTCTACCTTCCCCCACCATCGAGAAGCCATATTTAGTGAAATCAAGTCCAATTTGGGTATTTCAGAGACCAAGTTCGAGCCACACATAATTAACTGGTTACCTGGCAATTTACCTACCCAAATATTTGTTTGATCCTTCCCAGACGCACTTCATTCCCTTCTGACCAATAAGGAATTGATGGAAGAAAAAAATTGTCTTTTCCAAATGTCGAGACTCCTCTTTCACCCGAAAACAACCCACCACTCACCAATGAAACATACATAACAGAACTACACCACGGCTCTTGGTGGATGGAATCATGGAAGCAGATCTGCAATGCAAATGAGGAAATCCTTGTTCCAATCATTTTCTACATGGATGGAATCAGCTTGGATGCACATGGCCGTCTGTCACTCGCTCCTCTCAACATGACTCTTGGTATTTTCAATGTTGAAGCAAGAAAACAACCTGACGCTTGGACCACAATTTATTTTCATCCTGACACTGAAATTGAGAGCATAAGACACACGAAAAAAACCACGGCGAAAGATAATATTCAAATTCTACACACCGCGCTGGCATCGGCTTTGCAATCTTTCAAGCAAGTATGTGAAATGCAGGGCGGGTTGGAGTGGGATTATCTTCAGTATGCAGGAAAAGTGTTCAAAGTGAAAATGAAATTTGCGATTGCATATGTTGTTGGTGATACAGAACTTCATGACAAACTATGTGGAAAGTATGGATCCTACACGGAAAAGGTGAAGAAATTGTGCCAACACTGTACATGTCCTACACATGTCATCCATAAACCAAAAGCCCAAGTGGAGGAACAGACTCGGCTCTGGGTTCCAGAAGATTTTGAACCCCCCCCCCCCCAAA
This sequence comes from Pseudo-nitzschia multiseries, assembly GCA_037355745.1. Classification (NCBI taxonomy): domain Eukaryota; phylum Bacillariophyta; class Bacillariophyceae; order Bacillariales; family Bacillariaceae; genus Pseudo-nitzschia; species Pseudo-nitzschia multiseries. Next base: position 3,377 of record JAYLWI010000016.1, on the reverse strand, counting down.
CATTTCTGCAAGGGAATACAAGGAGTACTTCAAACGCATTTCCTACCATCCCATAAAAAAGGTTTTTCACAGCCTCAACTTTGGTAGTAATGTCAACAACATTCACTTAGCTACTCCCGGTGAGTGTTTGCATATGCATCAACTGGGTGTATCACGTAGGGCAGTAGAATCACTAGATTCTTTGTTAAAAGGGAGTCCTAAGTGTTTGTATGCCCCTGATTTAAACACGAATGGCACATCAAGTACTATTGGTTCACTTGCGCAGTTATACAGTGGTCTTTTGTAAAGGCAATCAGACAGAGATTTCCCTAGAACCAAGTTTTCAAGTCAGCTTCTCTCCATTACCAAAAAGGAGGGTAATGATTATTTGGGAATGCTCATTTCCATTCTGATCACCCTTTGATCCGATGTGGCAATAAACATCATCCAGGACGCGACATTTATTCAGAAACAAGTAGAGGTAATTCAACTGATCCTCTCCATGGAAGAATTCTTGAAGCATGGGAATATAACCATTAATAGATTGGAAAATCTCCCCAAGATGATAATCCATTTTATCAATTGTATTAATTCCACCTGCCTCAGAGAGGGAATGGGCACAAAACTGATCAAAAACCATCTATACTTTCACCTTGTTGAGTACATAAAGCTTTGGGGACTTCCATGCGGATGGGATTCTTCTTATTCCGAATCACACCACAAAACTGAAATCAAAGCACCGTCAAAGAACACTCAACAGAATGTTTCGACATTGATAATGCAAACGGCAAAGCGACAGGAAGAAAAAATGCTGCTACGAGTAGCTACTTCCAAGTTCAAATTAGTGACGGCAGAAGATGTTTCTGGTAATCGAGTCCCTCCTGAAGTTTCTAGTTCAAAATTTCACGTGTTCATTAATGACGATGGGGCAAGTACTATGAGATGGGTTAGCTCATCGAACAAAACAAAATCCTATATTTCTCCCATCGTGTTGTCTTTTGTATGTCAGAATGTGCTTCCACTTTTGCAGGACTCTACCTTTGTCAAAGGATTTACTGAACGTAACAGGTTTGACCAATGCAAACAGCAAAATTACTTGTTTCGGAGCCACCCTTCATATCGTTCCGATGGTGGCCAACTGAACTCTGTCTGGTATGATTGGGCCTTGTTCGATGTCGACGCATGTGAAATACCCTGTCATATTATGTGTTTCCTCAAACTCTACAACCTGAAGCAGCCTTACTCATTTGTTTCTGAGTACCAAATTGCCGACAAAGGCATTTATGCAGTAGTGACCAAGTTTAAATCCACTCCAACACCAACAGCTTTGTCGTTTGTGACCAGAGGTGAAGTAGACAAAAATTCCCTGTTCTTATTTCATGTTGACACCATACTTTCCGATGTAGCAGTTGTCCCACAACTCGATGCAATTGGTACGTTGCAATCAAACTCATATCTAGTTGTGTCGAATCAAAGGGCTTGGCTGGATGAATTCCACAAGACAACGTCATCTTTGCCTAATGAAGAGGCACTCTACTCCCAATGCACTATTGTTGAACAGGACAGCAACAATAATGATGATGCTACTAATTCAGGTGATGATTGTTCAATGACATCAAATGATTATGACAATAGTGAGGTCCTCTCTGACACATCCAATACTTAATAGTTTACCTAGTGCAATATCAATAATAACTTAGTATTACTGAATCAAATGCTGCTCCGTATCGATCGTAACATATTTCTCACACGTTTCGATTGATTGCTACTCCATAATGATTGCACAATGGTGCAGGAAAACAAATGAAGTGAATGGAACGTCTAACTTTCAAGTATTGTTTAATATTATTATAGAGGATTAGCTGTTAGCACAGTTTTTCTCGATACATAGGTGCTCATAATATAACAGCCTTTGTATTTTGGATTCAAACAGCTATGTAATACTAATGGATTGAACAATAAAGTATTGCCTGACCTCAATGGAACTTTCACTCCATACCTGGGGAACACAAAGTAATAAATTACCTTGTCATCACTTACATGTTCCGGAGCAATAACCGTCAGCCTTGTATAGAACATATTGGCATCGATATGGCATTTCGAGTGATAATCCTTTCCAATAGAAAAGGCTATTACGTGATGACCGCTTGCATTCAGTGTTGTACGGCTAACAACCTCATTCATCACATTCGTTTCAAGTTGGATCAATTTTTCCATTGGACTTAAACAAAGCTACATTTCCTTCACAATGTGTAGGGCTGTCTCTTCAAGGTTGTCTTTTGTTGTCGGGTCCACATAGTTTTTGAAAACATACACACCATTTCCCGATGTCAATCGATTTGGTCTCATCCCAACAATAGCATATCCATTGTTGACACTGTCACATTTGGATCCTCGTCCTATTTTGTTTTTAGCTTCAACAATTTCCCCAGCGAACCTTCTTGTTTTTTCCATATTTTCTATTGTACCCAACCGTTGTTTTGCAAACTGTCTGGAAGCTTTTGCAAAGATTTTCAATGATGATTCTGATTCGGCAAACGCTAAAACAAACTTATCGTTGGTACAATCCAATGATTTGAAACTGTCTATAGACACAGCCTCTGCCGATGGATTTTCCTTTTGTCCAACTGTTTTCCAACCCCAACTTGTTTCCATGAATTTACTTTTAAAGCCATTTTTGTGTACTGTTTTCAATGCTATTTGGTCGACATGTTTGAGATTTGCCTTTCTATTTTTACGAGCCTTTTTGGGTTTTATCTCCAACAAGTGGTTGTAAGTCTGGTGGATTGTTTTCAATGGTGCTGCGTTTTTTAGAAAATTTGAAGTCATTCTCTGTCTACTTGTACCTTTCTGTTGTCTCATTACTCTTTGTTGTTTTGCTCTTTCTGCAATTAGCTTTGGTTTCCTTTTGAATCCCTTTGTTCCTTGTTGCCGCCAACGCATTGCCGACGATGACATCTCCAACAACAATGGGATTGACGAACCGAATTGGCGTTGTAGTAGGAGAGGAATCCAATTGGCGTTGGAGTAGGAGACAAATTGCCGTTTGGAGGAGAATTGGCGGTGTTGTTGGAGTAGGAGGAGCGCTGGTGTTGTTGGAGTAGGAGGAGCGCTGGTGTTGTTGGAGTAGGAGGAGCGCCTTTTAGAGGAGAAGCAATGTTGACAATTTGTTGCCGTTATTTGCCTCCAATCGCTGCTGTTGCTGTGGCTGACGTTGTTGCTTATGTTGCCAACGATTTGATTTTGCTGTTGAGGATTGCAATGTTGCTGTTGCTCTCGCTGCTGTTGGTAGTGCCAACGATTTGTTTCCCTCGCTGTTGCGACTCAATTGCTGTTGCTGTTTGCTATTTCTTGCTCGCTGTCGCGGCTCTCGCTGCTTGCTGCTTGCTGCTTGCTGC
>JAYLWI010000015.1:0-50000 GCA_037355745.1 Pseudo-nitzschia multiseries | reverse complement strand
TGTGTCACCACCTACTAATAAGTGCATTTGTGTACTGGATTTGGAGGATAAATACACAGTAATTTGCAATTAAACAATAGAAAATCCAATATTTCGTGTGATTGAACAATGAATATTGTTCCTGTTATGGGTGAGATGAATCATGAAAGAAACAGAAGGGAGTTATCTGTCGTGATTTGGGTATAACCACCTAATGATTGCATTTGGTGACTGGATTGGGAAGAAAAATACACACTAATTTGCAATTAAAAGTTCCAAAATCAGATTTTTCGTGTGATTGAACAATGAATAATGATAGTGTAATGGATAAGATGATTAATGAAAGAAACAGAATTGACTTATCTGTCAAGGTGGTTTGTGTGTCACAACCTAATTAGTGCATTTGGTTACTGGTTTTGGACAAAAAATTACCAGGGAACAACAGAACTATTAAAACTTTCATAAAGACTAAAGTATCAGCCTTAGAATTGGCAATATACTTTCATACTCTAACCAATCCATAGAATGAACAGTATTCATCCTTAAAACAGCAGAAAGTAACAAACTGTTGCACTCAACAAAAACTTAGAAGCAATCTTTATTTCTTAGGTTACTACTTGTTGTTCATAGAAAAATAAAGAAATAGAACTAGTAGTAGGAACATAAAGTAAGGAGGGAAGTACTACATATGGACCGTTCTAAGGGGGAGTCGAACCACGAGACACAGTTACTTGAATATAACCAAATCATTGCGAGATGACGAAATTTACACCACTTAAAGTGCGGTAAGAATTATTCCTTCACAGATTGCAACAGAGTAATTGAACGAAAATACCTCGGTATTTGCCAAACGTAAATCATTATTACAACGAAGAGCAAAATGGAGAACATAACAACACAATCAGCGTACAAGAGGAAGCCATTGAAGCCTAGGTATCTTTTGGATTCGGCGGAGTACTGTGCAAGAATGACTGAGCTAAATGACGGTGACGAAAACAACGAGAATAATCCATTCTTATATCATTTTGAAACTGGGTTCGATGCGCTATGTGCCGAAAACGGCAACTTGGTACTCACAATACTTAATGGATGCAACAAGATAGACGACGTTAGAGATAGACTCGACAGCCCAAAAGGGCATTTCGATGAAGAAGAAGCTTTAGAAATTTGGGAACAATGCTTGAAGTACGTAGCTGAGGACATATTTCCTTTCTACAAGGAAGGCGACACTGATGCCGTTGACCACGTATGGGCTTTGGGTATCATTGTGGCACACATTTTATGCGGTTATCCGGCATTGAAAGGAACGGAGGACATACAGTGCTACAACAACGTGGGTATTGGACGACCAGTACAATCAGGAGAACGAGTGAGGCTCGAACTCAATGGTCATACAGTTCCACCAAAAAAATGGAGTAACCTGACGCTGGAAGCCAGAAAACACATAAAGCAATGCATACATTTTCACCCGGGTAACCGTCCCTGTCTGACAACCCTTTGGTTAAACGAGTGGCGCACAATGACTGAAGAGGCAATCATTGAAAAAAACAGTATAATGTACATCGAAGAAACCGACGACGGAAAGGAACGAAACAAAGAAACGAAGATAAACAACAACAATAAAAACAATTGGAATTCAGTCATGAACAAAGCGAAAAAGCAGTCTAAGAAGAAAAAAAGAAAACTCAAACAATTTGCAAACAAAGAGAAAAGGGAGGAAGAGGATAGAAAGGAGAGAAGCATTGTGCACTGGCTACAACTTTACGAAAAATGTTGGAATTCACCGGAAGATTTAGAGGAATACAATAACTATCCCGTTCCTTGTGGTACGTGGGGACGTGTGAAATAGTGCTAGTAACAAGAAGCTTTACTATGGAAAAACTTACCCCTACTTACCACGAATACGTGCAGAATCCTGTCGTAGTTAAATACGTAAATATAAAAATTAACTACTGTGAAAAACGTCAGTTACAAATGAAAAAGTCAGAATTGCCGTTCCAGGAAGCTAAATCTGAAACGCCGTTCCAGAAATTTAAACCTAAAACGCTAATAAAGACGTTCTGTAAATTTTCCAAAACAGTGAATTGTTACCTACAACACCGTTCCAGACACACAACACGGAAACGCCGTGGCAAAAATCGTGCTGATTTTCCATTACAGGCTCATCAATGCAACTGGTTCCTTACAAATGAAGAAGTCAGAATTGAGGTTCCAGACAACTCAATCAGGAACGACGTTACAGAAACTTAACCTTAAAACGAAAATGCATACGTTGTGCGGATTTCCCATAACAGAGAATTGTTGTCTCCAACACCTTTCCATACAATGTGCCTGTTTTCGGTTCTACAGATTTCAATATGAAGTGATGTGATACGGTACTCGTAGTAGGATGGGGAACATCAAAATAAATTGGTATCGTACAATCTAGTACCGTTACTAGTACTACTTGTTGGGAAATAGGAAGCGAATGTACGGAAGAAAAAAAATGGCGCGGCTAGGCAGACAGTTCTTTTTGGTTGGCCCGCGCTCACAAGCCCACTTAGACAAAGACAAATGTATTGCAAATTGCTGAATTCGTACAATCGATCACAAAACAAGGCAGCATAAAAATTCACAAAATTGCCAAAAACACCAACAATTGAAAAATTTGAAATACAAGATGACGAAACAAAAATGGTCCAACCTACCCAAGGCAAAAATAACACGTCTCCAAGAAAAGAAAATAGCAGAAAAAGCAACCGCAGTCAGGGATGGAGACACTAGAGATAATACCAAAAATACAGGCATTACAAACATGTCCAGCGAGACGAACACAAACATTGCAGCAACACAAAAAGGCACCACCACGACGGAAAGAGAAAAACCACTAAAAAGGAAAGCGGAAAACATTAGCATCATGGACAGCAGCGACAGTGACAGTGAAAGTGACACTGACAGTGACACTGATTCGAGTTCGGTTAGTGAAGACAATGATGGGAGCTCCAAAAAGAATAAGGATACTAGAGAAAATACCAATGAGAAAAAAAAAAAAAAACTACGGAGGGCGGACGACAGAAAAAGAAAAAGGAGAACGAAAAAATATTAAAAGAAATAGCAAATGAGGATCCGGATCTAGTACAGGATTGGATGAAAACGTGGAGCGAAGGTAAGAAGGGAGAGAATTCTAAAGAGAATGCTGCAAAAACTACCAACACGGTACCATTGAAAACAGTGCGGGGCGGCGATAGCAGTGATAAAGTGAGTACATTGAGTCGTGGAACTAGACATAGTATGGAAACGGAAACTATGAAACTATTGAAAACATATAAAGATACAATTGAAGGACAGGTGAGGGCATATGTGAAGAAGAAATGGTACGGTGGCCTGAAATTTATGACAACAAACACACTCTCCAATAAAATAATCGTGCAAGGAATCGATGAGTGTGTAATATCCTATCCAAAAGATATACCCATTAAGAAAATCTGTGAATACTTTCATAATGCAGTACCAAAAGCCCTGGCTAAATTGAGACACAATAATCAAACATTGGCTAGAAAAAATTGGTTTGGTAAGTGACGGCGTAATTGTTGAGTCATCTGGAAATTATGGTACTTTCGACATTCTTAAATATGTGCCTACGACAGACATACAACTAACCCAACCATACTATGATATCATACTGCCATTTGATGACATCACCGCAGTTGATAGTGAAATGGCAAAAGTGCCGGCATCATTCCCTGGTACTGTAGCTCTAAATACGGACTCGATGGAAATTCTGGCGAAAGAGTACCGGCGATACGGAAATGCGGCAAATGAAGAATTTTATTATTTTGTGACAAGAATCCTGTCTGCCATTAATCCGGGAAAGACTAACTTTAGGCTGAGGAAGACAAAGGATCTTATTAGTACCATCTTTAGTGTTACGGATGAGGCTTTTGCCCTAATGATAATTGACAACGAGTACAGCAATTGGGAAAAACAAAAGGAAATGAAACTTGATGGAACATACACGACACACAAAAAAACAAAATACATGAAAAAAAAATATTGCGATTCAAAAAGTGGAAGTGCAAATGGATGGGACAAAGAAGGACGGAAAGTGTTCACTAAATTGTGCAAGAAGATACAAACGTTAAGAGAAAATCCCAAAACGGGTATAAATTTGGAGAAAATGATGCTACAAAGATTCGACTCAGAAAGCAATCCTTCCAGTACTGTGTCGAATAATGGTGGCACAGTTGCCAGTAGTCTTGCTGAAGAGGAAAGTGAGGATGAAAACTATATTGATCCGGCATGGAGACAATTGCTTGACGAAATGGAGGAAGTTTAGGCCTTGTTTTCAGAATCGATTATGTTCATTTTGTCAGTCCATTCACTAATTTGACGAGGGTTCGTTCTGTGTGACAAATACGATTAAATTGTACAGAAAGAAGTACTTGTACATATCATATATATTTTGCATACAATAGTACTATTAGGCAAATTCTTTACACGAATAATTCAACTGTAGTGGTAGGTAGTCGCAAGCGATGATAGTAAATTTCAAGGGTTGTTTGTTGCGAGCACAAATATTAAATTATAAGGGTAGTGGGTAGCGAGCAATGGAGATACATTTTAAGGGTTGCGTGTCGCAAGCACTAATGTTGAATTTTACTGGTTGTGAGTCATGACGTTGCAAAATTCATTTTTGTAAATGTGATTCGCGAAGGTACGGGTAGGTGATATTAAAAATTAAAAATCAATATTCATGACCCAAGGAAAAAAATAATCGCGAACCAGGGATTGAGAGTTAGAAAAATGAGCATGATACGAAGCGACCGAATCACAGGGGGGGTTTGGTTGTGAGTCATGACCTTGCGTATTTAATTCTAGTAAATGTGATTTGCGAGCGTACGGGTAGGTTTTATTAAAAATTAATAATAATTATTCATGACCCGAGGAAAAAAATAAACGCGACCCACGTATTGAGAGTTAGAAAATTGGGCATGATACTGACCTAGTGAATCACAAGGGGGACTCGTGTTAAAATAACACACAAAAAGGGGTTGCGACAGTACCTCGCGACAAAAAAAAAAGGGGTCGCGTGACAGTTATCGGACGAAATGGCAAACATGAGGGTGTTTTTGGTGCAATTCCAGGGCACAAACTAACTTATTGGGTAATGACTCAAAAAGTATCTGGTCCAAGCGATGAGTACATTCATCATGACTCATCAAATGCATATTGCGAACAACTTTGTCACACAGAATGCCCAAAATGTTGTGGTTTGACTCTCCAAATGGCAAACATGGGGGTATTTTTGGTGCAATTCCAGGGCAGAAACTTACTTATTGGGTAATGACTCCAAAAATATTCAGTCAAAGCCATGAATACATTCATCATGACCCATCAAATGCATATTGGGAACAACTTTGTCATACAGAATGCCCAAAATGTTGTGGTTTGACTCTCCAAATGGCAAAAATGAGGGTATTTTTGGTGCAATTCCAGGGCACAAACTGACTTATTTGGTAATGACTCCAAAAGTATCCGGTCCAAGCCAGGAATACATTTATCATCATTCATCAAATGCATATTGGGAATTGATGTAGCAAACCGGATGAGGGGAAGGGTAGTGAAGTACAGACCGGCAGACCGGGGAACCACCTTGAGTATACAGCGCACATACTTGGAGAAAGATCTCACTGTATCAGCAAACAACATGGGTGCGTACGAACATTCCCTGTAGGTACACCAGTACAAATCTTACTTGGAATTCTAAGCATCGAATTCTGCAAGCAAATTCTGCAAGCATCGAATTCTGCAAGCATCGAATTCTGCAAGCAAATCTCTGCAAATACAGGCTAAGCGCTAACAAGCCTGTAGAGGATTCCCCCAGCAGAATACAAGCCCACAGCTCACTCTTTTGCTCCTAAACCGATTAGTAGTAGAATAAATAAATAGGTAACGCGTCCTGGTCCAATAGTTATCCTATTGTACCCGTACGACAAGCCTATCTGTTGGTCCCCTAGCCTTGCCTAGTGTACCTATCCTGGTCCCCTAGTATTGCCTAGTGTACCCATACAGCAGTCAGTCTCTTACTAACACACTCACACTCAACAGCTCCCGATTGTCACCTTACCATAGGCCCGGCCTTGATATCGGCCTTGATACTGTCGACTCTGACGTCTCCCTGCACCTCCAAGCACCTCCTTGCAAACATCAGCCGCGAGTAGACCTCCAATCGACTTCGATAGTCTGCACCTCCAAGCAGCCAGTCGACTCGAATTGGGTCCCCACAGATCAGCAACGCACCTCCAAGCGTACGCGCATCGATTCGGTACCTGTTTGGACCTCCGGTCGATTCTTGTCGGATTTATAGCCCGCACCTCCAAGCATCCGTGCGATTCTTGTGACACCTCAACGACCGACCTGCGCCTCCTCCTCCTACGATCCGACAATCCGCCCAAGTAGCCAGTCGCTTCCCTTCCAAGCGCAGTTACAACATGCTGACCTACACCGAGTATTACCAGAGCACCCCCAGTCCCCTTGGAGTGGGACCCGCCTGGGACCTGGCCTACCAAACCATCTACGACTACTTTGCTGAGGAAACAGCCACCCCCATACTCCTGGGCCAGCTCTTGGACCTCTTCGAACCAGAACCTGTGGGGGCCCTAGGAATATTCCTGACCGGCACCTTTGGAAGGGCGCGCCTCCGATTGGTGCACGGCCTCCGGAGGTACCCGGGGCCCTTAACCGCGCCAAGTACCAACAAGGGCAAGGCCTTTGGCTACCTGGATGACATCGAAGGTGATGCGGGAGAGCTAGTGCTAGTGGATGCTGCCCTCCTCGAGCAGGCGCCCGAGACCTTGGTGCTGTCCCTCGATCGCCACCTCGACGTCATCAAGCATGCTCACCATTCCCACATGATCCCCATGGTGCTAGGCAATGATCCTCACATGGAAGTCATCACCCCCTTCAAGGCCTGCTTCATCCCCTTCCAACTGGTGCCCCTACTCCTAGGCAAGGGCCTTAGTCCAATCCACGCCTTGAACATCATCTACCCATACCTTGACACACTCAACCTGGCACTCACCTGCACCCCCCTACTGATTACCCTCCGAGCGGCAGGTACCGACCCCACCATCGTCAATGGAGGTGTCCACTTTGCCACACCCGGCACCCCCTTTCGAGGGGAGCCCGGTCTAACCTTGTACATGCGCAATCAGGTACTGTACCGGGACCTCCCGGGCTTGATGCAACCCTCCCATCCGGGGCAGCAGTCGGCACCCGGCCAACCAGCCGGGGTAGATCCCACGTTGGCAGCTACCCTCACCGCCCTTGCCAACCAACAGCTCAAGCTCAGTGAGGGCCTAGACCAACGTCGCCCCCCAGCCACGGTCAATAACACCTGGGGCCCCTTGTACACCCAGCGCTTGCTGCTACTTTGTGGCAAGCTTGAGGAAGCCGACCTACCCCCCGTCTACCAAGCCTGGGCACAGAAAGGCAAACACGAGAAGACCCATGTGATCTTCCAGAGCCAAGTGGCCACATGTGCCGCCGAGTTCCTCATCCAGACACCCTTGGTCACCACGGCGGCACTCAAGAAGTTCCAAGATGGCAACTTTCATGGGACTGACCCCTTTGACGTGGCAGACGGCATACTCCCGCTGGCTTTCACTCCCCCCGGTGGATCCGCCGCCTCCTTGAAGAGGGAACAGGAAGCTGCAGCCACTGTGGCGGCCTATGACACCATGATCTCCACCGAAGGCAACTCCCTCACCTTGAAGGACTCCCTGGAGCTCCAGAAGACCAAAGCCTACCTACCCATCGACTGGACTGAAGCTACCACCCAACTGGAAAGCTATCTCGCCGTCCTGGCCACCATTCTAGGCATGCATCACCCAGTCGTGCAGGGCTACCAGAATGGACTCGCCAAGCTCAAGCTCCAGCAAATGCCCCTCCGCCAAGCAATTGCCCATGAACTGGGGGAGCTCATCACCCCCTCCATTGTTGTATACTACTTCCAAATCCGGGTGCGAGGTTGGCTCGAGGAACAATGGGGATCAACCTTCACTGTCCCCTCCCCCGACTTTGGGAAGGACTTCCAAGCCTTCCGAATCACCCAGAACCTCTACTGGCTCCCCAATGTCACCAATGTGCCGGCTCTGAGGCACCTGCGTCGCGTAGCTGCCGTGGCTGCCCCTGCTGCAACCCCAGGCACCACCAAGCCCGGCAAGACTACCCCCAGCCCCAACCAAGGCTCCGCCGGAGGTGCCCGAGTTTCCAACCCCAGCCTGGATCCCCGGCTACAGACGGCGGGGGTAGCCAACAAAGTCCTACGCGCCCGGCTGCGGGAAGTCATAGCTACCATGAAAGACAAAGGTACCCTTCCCTTGTCCCGCCCAGATGGCAGAGACAGGTGCCATTCCTATCACCTTCGAGGAACCTGCTACACCAACTGCAGAAACATCCATGACCATGGTGCCATCACCAGCAGTGAACAGGACCAAGTCTGGACTTGGTGCCAAGCCGCCTTTGGTGTCTGACCAAATGGCAAGCGCCCCTTTGGCGTGTTGACCCTGCCCTCTCAATCACCGAGGGGGGCTCTGCCTTCCTCCTGACGACTATCTACCCCCCCCCATCTATGCCTTCCTCACGACGACTACCTACGCCTCCATCTCCGCCCTTACGACTCACACATGAATTAGGTAAGCACAAACCGCACGCGCGCGCATGTACCCCCTCTCGCCTTGTATGTGCCTCCCAAACGTTCTACAGGTTCAAAGACCCCCCCTCTCCCAAGTCCCCCCTCCCCACGACCTACTTCTGAGTCTCTAGTCCCTCCTACAGCTTCGGCGTCCCCTCTCCCTTCATCCACCTCCACTTCCACATTATCTTTGCCTAGGCCCGAGCTCCTCGTCACTGCCAATTTGCCTAGGCCAGAGCTCCTAGTCATCCCCACCAACCCATTGCCTAGGACCGAGATCCTTGTCACTGCCAACCCATTGCCTAGGCCTGAGCTCCTAGTCATCCCCACAAACCCATTGCCTAGGACCGAGCTCCTTGTCACTGCCCACCCGTTGCCTAGGCCTGAGCTCCTCGTCAACCCCACCAACCCATTGCCTAGGCCGACGCTCCTAGTCAACCCCACCCACCCATTACCTAGGCCGACGCTCCTAGTCAACCCCAAGCCGACGCCTAGGCCCGAGCACCTAGTCATGGCACCACTCCCCCCTCCATCCCCCCCATCGACCGGCTGGACGTGCACGTCACCCGGGCCATCACTGTCTACAACAACAGCACTAGCTGGGGGGACTTCATCCGGACCATCCGAGGACGGGGTGACATCCATCCGGATGTAGCCACCATCCCCCACCCAGCGGGGAGCCTCCTTGACCGCTATGGCAAGGACGGCACCCCCGCCACCATGTCTGGCCCCTCTTGGGATCAACCTTGGATTGCAGCTGCCCTCTAACGGGGTCCCCACCAATCCTCCCACCAGGGCATTGACTTCCTGCGCGAGGAGTATGCCGACATGATGGACAAGCAACAATGGACTGTTCTCCCCGCCAGCCTCATCCAAGACCTTCCCGGACTCCGACTGAGCCCCCTTGGCTTAGTCCCCCAACAAGGCCGACGCCCACGCATGATATCCGATTACACCTACTCGGACGTCAACCAAGACACCGTCCCTCTTGCCCCTGCGGACGCCATGCAGTTTGGCCGGACACTCCCGCGCCTCCTCACCAAACTGCACCGCGCCAACAACCGATTTGGTCCAGTGTATATGTCGAAGATTGACCTTGCCGATGGCTTCTACCGCGTCCGATTGCACCCAGACGACACCATGAAGCTAGGAGTCCTGTTCCCCTCTCGCCCCGGGGAAGCTCCGCTCATTGGCATCCCACTCACCAACCCTATGGGGTGGAGATCCAGTCCTCCCAACTTCTGTGCCTTCACTGAAACCATTGCAGACTTGGCCAATGCCACTCTTGCCACCGGGCTGGCCGAGGCCCGGCTCACCCCTCATCGGTTGGATCTCCCATCTGAAACCCCCCCCGTTGCGCCTCCCATTGAGCCACCCGCTCCAGCCCCCCAGCCGCCTCCCCCTCCCCCTACGGCCTCCAAGCCGCCCCTCATCCCCCCTAGTAGCACCACTCCCAGCAAGTCGCCGGTTCGCTACTGGGATGTCTATGTGGATGACTTCTGTGACCTTGCCCAGGGCAACCAATGGACACGCCGCGCCATCAAGCGCGTTCTCTTCCAATCCCTTGACACAGTCTTCCGGCCCCTGGATGCCACTGACACTCCCTTCCGGCAGGAGCCTGCTTCCCTCAAGAAAATGCTCCAAGGGGACGCCACTTGGACCACCAAGAAAGTTATCCTCGGCTGGCTCATCGATTCCGTCAACAAAACCATCAGCCTTCCTCCCCATCGGGTGGCCCGCCTCCACGAGATCCTCCACTCCATCTCACCCACCCAGCGCCATGTCCCCATCAAGCAATGGCACCAAGTCCTTGGGGAGCTCCGGTCAATGGCGCTGGCCATTCCGGGCTCCATTGGCCTCTTCTCCATTCTCCAAGAAGCTTTCAGACACCAGGAACCGGGCAGGCAGCGCCTCCAGCTCACCAAGCGCGCCCACAGCTTCCTTCGCGACTTCCAATGGCTTGCCAATGATCTCTCCAACCGGCCTACCTCCATTGCCAAACTCGTGCCGGACACCTTCCCTGCCACCTTGGGCGCCTGCGATGCTTCGGGTCTGGGCATGGGGGGCATCCATTTTGTCCCCCTTCCCACGGGCGCCGTGCAGCCCGTCCTGTGGCGGCATGCGTTCCCCAAGTGGGTCTCAGCCCAGCTCGTCTCCTTTGACAATCCTGAGGGCTCCATCACCAACAGTGACCTCAAGCTTGCCGGTTCCATTGCCCACAATGATATTCTGGCCCAGGCAGCTTGTGTCCACGCCCGCACCACCCACAACTGCTATGACAACACAGCAGCTGTCTATTGGCAATGCAAAGGCGCCACTACCACCACAGGCCCTGCAGCCTACCTCCTCCGGCTCCAGTCTCTGCACCAGCGCCTCTTTCACTATGTCCCCCTCAGGGATTACATCCCGGGCCCCGCTAACCACCTGGCGGACCTCCTCTCTCGATCTGAACTCTCTGACACTGCCTTGCTCCATCACTTTAACACCACCTACCCACAGTACTTGCCCTGGACCTTATGCCACCTTCGGCCGCCCATGCATTCCGTGCTGACCTTAGCGCTGTCCAGAAGACCATGCGCGCTTCAGTCACTGAGCTCTATGCCAAGCGCAAGGATGCCCATTGGGACCAATGGGTTCAATTCTGTTTGTCTCAAGGTTTTGACACGTGCCTCCAGTCCATTCAGGATCCAATCCCCATCCTCCAGGTCTTTGCCAAACAACTCCATGATGGCCATCTCTCACGTAGCCGCAAGCCCATCCGATCTCGCACAGTATCGGACACCATTCGGTCAGTGGGCCAGACGCTCGCCCGCCTGGGGTCCAAAGACCCTCGAACCGACTCCACAGGCAGTCTTGATTTCCGGCTGACTGCCCAGTTCAAGGCCTATGCCAAACTGGACCTGGCCCCCTCCCGAGTCAAGCCGGTCCCCATCACCCTCGTGATGCATGCCCTCCACTTTGCATACCACGAGTCCCCTCCCCCCTCTCGCCAGGCCATTGCAAACATGATCTGCATTGCCTTCTTTTTCTGTCTACGCCCTGGTGAGTACACTGGTACTACCACGGATGACCAAGCCTTCCACCTCCAGGACGTCTCCTTCTACCTTGACTCCAAAATCGTCCACCACAATGGCCCGGCGCATGAGCTCCAGGCTGCTACCTCTGTCACCCTCACCTTCACCACCCAGAAGAATGGCAACAAAGGGGAAGTAGTGGCGCATGCCAGGAGTGGTGACTCACTATGCTGCCCCGTTGCCGCCTGTGCGCGCCAAGTCCTTCACCTCTGAAGCTGTTGCTATTCCAGCGCTCCCTTCGGTCCCTCCCTCACGCTTGCCAGTTACTTCGACAATGGGATCCTTACCCTTGTTCGCGCAGCAACTGTCACTTCCTCCCTGAGAGTCTATGCCCAGACCCTCTACCCTACCACTGGCATTGCCCCTGCAGCCATCTCTACTTGCTCCCTTCGCGCGGGTGGGGCAATGGCCCTGCTCCAGGGCAAATGCGACTCTAATGTCATCAAGCTCCTTGCCAGATGGCACAGTGACTGCATGATGCGCTACTTACATCAGCAATCCCTCCCCATCTTCAAGAATCTTGCCTCTGTCATGTTCAACAATGGAACATACTCCTTCCTGCCCGAGGAATGGGTTCCGGCTGCGGACCCCACTCCTGCTGGCAGCTCTCTTTGAGGCACCCTGGCGCCTCTTCCCTCCCTCACTCTGCTCCAAGCTCATGCGCGCGCGCTCACGCTCGCGCTCACGCTCTCCACGCTGTTCCCATCCGGTGGCTTATGGCCCATTGGCAGAAAAGGCTTAACAGCCAGAGGCATAACCGCCCAAGCTGTTAAGCCTGACTGTACGCCGGTGTGTGTGGGCAAAGCAAACTTCTAGCCCTGCTTAACCCACCAACCCACCAATGAACTACAAGCATTTCCCATCCATTACTACAAGTAGGTTAGCTACTGAAGCTATCACAAACGTAGCGCGTGATAGTTGATGTAGCAAACCGGATGAGGGGAATGGTAGTGAAGTACAGACCAGCAGACCGGGGAACCACCTTGAGTATACAGCGCACATCTTTGGAGAAAGATCTCACTGTATCAGCAAGCAACATCTGTGCGTACGAACATTCCCTGTAGGTACACCAGTACAAATCTTACTGGGAATTCTAAGCATCGAATTCTGCAAGCAAATTCTGCAAGCATCGAATTCTGCAAGCAAATCTCTGCAAATACAGGCTAAGCGCTAACAAGCCTGTAGAGGATTCCCCCAGCAGAATACAAGCCCACAGCTCACTCTTTTGCTCCTAAACTGATTAGTAGTAGAATAAATAAATAGCCCGCCATGCCCGCCCGCAGAAAAGGCTTAACAGCCAGAGGCTTAACCGCCCAAGCTGTTAAGCCCGACTGTACGCCGGTGTGTGTGGGCAAAGCAAACTTCTAGCACTGCTTAACCCACCAACCCACCAATGAACTACAAGCATTTCACATCCATTACTACAAGTATGTTAGCTACTGAAGCTATCACAAACGTAGCGCGTGATAGCAACTTTGTCACACAGAATGCCCAAAATGTTGTGGTTTGACTCTCCAAATGGCAAACATGGGGGTATTTTTGGTGCAATTCCAGGGCACAAACTTACTTATTGGGTAATGACTCCAAAAATATTCAGTCCAAGCCATGAATACATTCATCATGACCCATCAAATGCATATTGGGAACAACTTTGTCACACAGAATGCCCAAAATGGTGTGGTTTGACTCTCCAAATGGCAAACATGAGGGTATTTTTGGTGCAATTCCAGGGCACAAACTAACTTATTGGGTAAGGACTCAAAAAGTGTCTGGTACAAGCCATGAATACATTCATCATGACTCATCAAATGCATATTGGGAACAACTTTGTCACACAGAATGCTGGAAATGTTGTGGTTTGACTCTCCAAATGGCAAACATGAGGGTATTTTTGATGCAAATACAGGGCACAAACAGTCTCATTTGGTAATGACTACCAAAGTTTTTGTACCAGGCCATGATTGCATATCACATGACTTACGAAATGCATGTTGGGAACAACTTTTAAATGCATATTGGGAACAACTTTGCCACACACAGTACAGAAAATGTTGTGGTTTGTAGATACAAATGGCACACAAGACAGTACGGTATGTTAGGTGCAGTCTACGAGATTCTACATGTGACTAGAGGATTGAAATACATAACCTTAGTGTTATCAAAAGTTTCCCTTCTGAAAAAATTATGGCGCGGGAGGGCTGGCTGGCACAGGTACGTGATCTACTTCTACAAATATATAACGGCGCGCCCGAACCAGACAACACACAGAAGAAGTTAGGGCAAACATCATAGTACAGAACCCACGGAAAAACTCTACACACAAAACATCGTACACATACTACATGAAACACCGTACACACACACACACACACACACACACGGCACACACAACACACACAACACAAAACACCGTACACAACCCGACAAAATTATTAGTACACACACAAAACCACACAAAAAGAAACACATGATTCTTGATCGACACCATATTCAGAAAATAAAATTAAAAAATATGAATGCTATCGGAAAGACACGACGAAGCAAAAAATCCGAGGGGAAGACCCTTCGAAACAACAAAACCATCTGGCCCGGTGATCATCAAAATACAGGGGACAACAACGGTAAGAAAAAAAGAGTGAAAACAAACACCGCAATTACTAACAAAGTGTGTAACAGTAATACCACAACTATGAACGCATCAAAGGGCAACAGTAAAAAAAATGGTACCGACAACACAATTTCTACTACTACAAACATGGAAGAACAAAACACCATCAACCAGAGTAACAAACCAGCACTGAGCATTACCAACACAACCACCACTACAGTAATGAACAAACAGAAAGAAGGAACAAAAACCAATGTGGTAGAGAAAACATCTAACGGAGAATGCTGTGATTTAGAGGATGTTGTGGAACGTGTCATGAAAAAAATCCAATATGACAAATTGGCACAGGAAGTGGCAAAACACTTACGGCAACAAGAGAGGGAACCACATATAGGGGTGGGAAAGGTAGTAATGGTACATAAACAAATGGAGGCAACCATGCAGGGAGAGGGGACTTATAATGCCAGCGACACAAGAGAACAAGCAGTAAGTACAATTACAGACGAATATGGGCTTATAACAGACAACGATATGCTTAAGGCTTTGAGTGATATGACTGAAACACTGGACAAGCAGCTAAGAGATTACATCAAAAAACATTGGTACCACAACATGAAGTTCCCTATCAATGACAAGGTAACGGTGCATGTAATACAAAAAGCTGTTAAAGCAAATGCGGTTATGAAGCCACCAAATATTCCACTGGCGTCATTCTGTTCCTTTTACAGGAAACGAGTAGGGACAGTACTGACTGCATTGAGGCACAACTCACAAACATTAGCGAGAAAAAACTGGATAGGTAAATACAGGTGGGAGAATTGGTTGTTGAAATTAGGAATTTTGGAATCTATTTTTGGTCCGACAACACTAACATGCTGCCTGTTGATACTGATGATACTTCCGTACAGACGATTACAGAAAAGGTCGAGTCCCTATCACATTCCCTGGTACTGTTGCAGTTATTCAAGACACAGAAAATGAGGACACAGGTATTTCAAACCCTCAATACAGAAAATACAATGACGCGGAAAATGAAGATTTTTATTATTTTGTTACAAGAATCATGTCGGCAATCAATCCGACAAATTCCAATTTCAAACAACGGAAGGAGAAGGCACTTGCTGAGTGATATATTTTCTATAGCAGATGAAGCATTTGCATTGGTACTGATCTACAATGAGCATCATGTATGGGTGAACCAGCAGCGGCGAAAGGGTGATGCCACGATTCCGCGACAAAACAAATTTCTGTGATTCAGACAGTGGAAGCAGAAATGGATGGATGGAGGAAGGACAAGGAGTTGTTCAGTGATTTGTGCAACAAAATTGGCAAGATGCAAAAACACCCAGAAACAGGAAGGAAATTGGAAGAAATGATGAGGGACAGATTTAGGAATGAAAGTTCAACAGATTACACCAAGAAAAATAAGCATGGCGATGCAAATATTACTAGTAGCAGCTCCACTAGTTGTAGTGGACCAAAAAAGAAAAAGAAAAGGAAGTTCTATATTGATCCGGCAATAACAGCATCGATGAATGAAAGTTTATCTATTGGTGAACTAATGTAGAAAATAACAGTACATACATAATACAAAACTACTACTAATCTGGAACTTAATATTGAGAATATTAGAAATAATGGAGGATTTGTAATACGTTGCAATAGGAATAAATAAAGCATAATAGAATTTACATTTAAAAAAGGGAATATTGTAGTCGAGAAATAGAATTCACAATTAGGAGAGCAGAATCGAATTGGTATTTGGGAGATTAACATTTTGGAATTAATACTGACTCAAGATTTCTATTTTATTCGTGAAAAGAAGTAAGTGTTGTTCGTACGGAATAATAATTGGGTTCTGCTAGAGACTAAAATAAATTATTTTTATTCGAGAGTAGAGTAATGTGCATCACGCGCACAGAAATAGTGCTCTGTTAATTTATAGCCCGCCACTTACTCATTTCAGGGTGTCCAGAAATATTGCCGTGTTAAAATCACGCACAAAATTTGTGCGCGAGCAGTAAATTTGAACCCCGCGAAACAGTTCTCGGACCTAGGATATTAATCCACGGCAAACAAGCAGGGTACTTTGAAATACGTCTCTATTGGCCTAAGAACACATCTTTATTGTCTTGATGAGTGCCACGCCCTTTACCATAGTCAGGGTCTTATTAAACAAAAGATCTATAACTTCTCCACCTCTATCAAAGTGCAGCCTACCTTGCCGTCTGTTCAACATTCCCCTGTCAGATTTTGGGATGACTATGACACAAAAAGGTCCATCTGTTCCCCCTTCCCATCTCTCCCACAACACCGTCACAAGTCAATCAGCCACTGGTCTTCATTTTGTTCTAAACAGACAGATTGTACATGATGTCTTTTTACCGCCAATGGATCGGAATGCCATTGAATCTCACATGGCTGTTTCTGCTGTTCAAGATGAAGATGCATTCCCGCTGAATAATGATACCAACAATGCCAATGACAAGGATGACGATGTTGATGACGTAAACAAAAATAACAGCAACAATTCTATTAACAACATAGATTGTGGAGACAACGAAGCAGAAGACCACACTTATGGTGCTGATGTTAACTTCGATACTGCTCAGCAATCCCCTCCACCACCATCTTTTCATGAAATCATTAATCTGAATGAAAGAGAGGATGTATTTCAAAGCCACACAAAACTACCGCCACCCCATCATCTTCTTGCTGAATTGGAACTCATGAATTTAATGGCCAGACATAAATTGCCACTGAACACATTCAAATCCATTTTCCAGTGGGCAAAGAAAAGTCAAATGAGACCGGGTTTTGATTTTTGCGATGACAAAATTAGATCTTGGAAAGCAATTTTTGACAATCTCCAATCCAATCTGGGTCTCTTCGATATGAAATTTCATCCTCATATACTGAATTGGTTACCTGATAATAAACCCACTCAGGTGTATGTCCGTTCATTTAAGGATGCCATTTATTCTCTACTTTCCGACCAGCAGCTAATGAGAGAAGAAAACCTCTCTTTTCCTGACTATTCCACCCCTCTATCTCCCAACAATAATCCTGAGTTGAATCCTCATTCTGTAATCTCAGAATTGTATCACGGCTCGTGGTGGAAATCTTCTTGGAAAGAAATTTGCAATCCCAATTTGCAAGAAATTCTTGTTCCTATACTTTTTTACATGGATGGCATATCTTTGGATGCGCACGGAAGACTTACGTTAACACCATTGAACATGACACTTGGTATCTTTAATGTGGAGACCCGCGCTCGACCTGAAGCATGGACAACTATTTACTTCCATCCCGACCCCGAATGGGAGTCAACAAGACACTCTTGCCCTGTTACTTCAAAGGAAAAAATTCAGAATCTTCATAATGGGTTGGAAGTTGTGTTTTGTTCCTTTAAAGCTGCATGTAACGAAGACGGTGGTATCGAATGGAATTATCTTCCGTACACAAATCAACAGTGGAAGGTAAAAATGAAATTTGCCATTGCCTATGTTATTGGCAACACAGAACTTCATGATAAATTGTGTGGAAAATACGGCTCCTTCAATAAGGGTGTCATGTGGATGTGCCATCATTGCAACTGTTATTCTCCAAACATAAACATTCCTTCTGCTCAACCTGCAACAAAGAATTGGTTGCCTGTCGATTTTCATTGTTTTCCTGGCACTGATCTAAACGATATCAATAAGAACTTCAAAAATAACTCTCATCACAACATCAGGAATGTATTTCATGATCTATGCTTTGGTACAAATCAGAACAACATTCATTTTGCAACTCCCGGTGAATGTTTGCACATGCACCAGCTTGGCACTGCCAAACGGGCTGTCAAGTCAATTGAATTCTTGCTCCGCGGAAGTGTTCCATGTGTTTATGCCCCCATTTGAAAGCATGGCATGGCTGTTGCTAACAGTATTGGCCATTTAGCACAACGGTATGGTGATTTGTTATCATGCCAGTCTGATAGAGATTTTCCTTGCACCAAATTTGGGACTCAGCTTCTATCAACCACAAAGAAAGAAGGGCATGATTTCTCTGGAATGCTTGTTTCTCTACTGATTGCTATGGTTTCCAAACATGGATCTGACATTATTGGTGACCATCATTTTGTAAAGAAACAGATAGAGGTAATTCAGCTCATTCTATTGATGGAAGAATTCCTTAAACACAATTGGTGACCATCATTTTGTAAAGAAACAGATAGAGGTAATTCAGCTCATTCTATTGATGGAAGAATTTCTTAAACACGGTCATATGAAAAATGCTTCTTTAAAGAATCTCCCAAAAACAATCGTGCACTTTATCAATTGTATGAACTCAACATGTCAGAGAAAAGGGATGGAAACAAAACTAATCAAGAATCACCTGCACTTTCACCTAACAGATTATATCTCTTTATGGGGAAGCCCAGCAGGCTGGGATAGTGCTCCAAATGAGTCTCACCATAAAACTGAGATTAAAGCTCCTTCCAAGAACACGCAAGGTAATGCTGCATCACTAATCAATCAAACAGCCAAGCAAAAGTCCGAGAAAATGATGCTAAGTCAGGCAACATATCACTACAACTTGAATCCGCCTGACCCTCCTCCAATTGAATGTCCTGAACGTGGTGGTTCTCATTTTCAAATAATGAGAACCAACAATGGGGAATCAACCATGAAGTGGCTTCCTTCTATGAACAAAACAAAGCCATTTTTTCCTTCTGACATTCTTGACTTTGTTTGTGATTCTGTGCTACCTTTATTGGAGAATCCTTCGCACATTTGTGGAGTTACAGAACACAATTGGTATGATGTTGCTTGGGGTTCTAATTTTCTATTCCACTCGCATCCTTCTGTTGTCAGTCAAAAAATACACCTGCGGTACTTACGTACATTCTACGGAGGTTATATCCATTCTACACTTGAAAAAGTTACTTATAGTACTCCAGAGATAAAATGACTTCAAGTATCAAGATATCTACATCACATCATGTGTTCTCTGTCTTATGACAAATTACACATGATCTATGACCGGTTTAGACATCCCTACATACAACACGAATAACACAGGGATACCGGTCGAATACAGTAAAATACACAGTAAAAATAAGAGCCTCTCTCCGAGCTCACTTCTCTTTAAATTTCAATTATCCTATACCTTTCGGTCGATTTTTAGAGTTACAACAGGTTATAGAGCCCTCTATCTCCGCCCGATCAGCACCTCAACTGACGGTTAACACCAGAGGCAATTGTGTGCTTAGCTCCCTGTGCGGCACATTCTAGACCTCCACTCCAGGTTTCGTTTCTTGCGGCGCCTCTTTTCTTGAGGGCCGCACCCTGGACCGTACCTTGTCCTTCTGTTCCCCGCTTGTGGATCAGGGGGTGTACTCGCTATCACAAGCCTTGTAACCCACAACCAGCTCTCTGGATTAGCACAGTTACAAACTAAAGACCACCGCCGTCTTTAATGAAAGCCCATTGCACCAGACACGCCGATTGCAATCACCCAACCATCTTTTCTTCCGCGTCTATCATCCACCATAAAGGACCATCGACGCCCACAAACACCCAATTTTTCGATATCCCGATATTTCAATCACCAATCAATTGCTCCGCACAACGCTGAGCACTTCCAATCCAAACAGCAATCTCTATCCCGTTTACCTCCACGGCCTACAACAACATTTTCTTCCTCCGAATCTTCGACTGTCTTCTCCGACGGTTGATATTTCTTTGGTTAATTCCTTTGGTTATTTCTGCACCTCCAAGGATCGTTCCGACGATCACTCAATACGTCACTATTTCGATCCCCGACACAAAATAACACACTTCCACATCCCAACACCGACGGTCGATATTTCTTCGGTTCCTTCTTCGACTGCCGCACCTCCGCAGATCATTCCAACGGCTCCAACAACTTGGATTGAGTGTAAATACGAATTCCTTGCTCCTCCCATTCCACCATTTCTTCGTCTCCATTCGGTCATCGATCCCCGTCTCCGGTTACTTTCTTCGGAACATTTCTTCGGTCATCCCTTTGACACGGCTGCCGCACCTTCGCTCGGTCATTTCGTCGGTTCTGTTGGTTAACTCCTTCCGGACACGGTTGTAATTCACTGGTTAGTTATTTTGACGACGACGATTAATCGTCATCACGGTTACGTACTTATTTCGACGACGACGACTGATTGCCACCAACTCCATCGCCACAAACGATCGATCGAGCATACGGCAACGTTTTGCATTGATCCCCGATCTCCGGATACACTGACCTCGCTCACGCCAGTTTTTTCCCGCGCTTCTGGCCACTGTTCCCTCTAAGCTCCGATCCACCATTACAATTGCCCTGCAATTGCGATCCAACCTCAGATCTCCTCCAGATTGTTGTGAGCCCGCTGTTGAGCGCCGCACTACCAATCTTCCTTCGATCGATCATTTAACCGTTGATACAACTGTGAATTCCCTTCTCCCTCCGAGTCATCCGGAAAATTCTCTAAGCTCCAACCCGCCACTATGATCTGTCCTTGATTTTCCACCATGGCACAACGAACCGACCAGAACTATGACAACTGGAGCGACTGGAACTATGTTGAAGCCATACAGTTCTCATTCAGAAAACCAGTAGGAGCTGGCGAGAACAATGCCGCCCAAAACCTACTCAACGCGGCATACTCCCAGAAATTGACTCATTTTAACAGCATACTCACTATCGACAATAATGGTGCTGAGACCCTCAAGCCGGACGCCACTTCCAGAATCAAATCCCTTGTCACCGCAGCCATCATAGAAAATCTCCCTCTATCAGAAGTATCTCCCAAAAGCAAAGAACACATTAGAATGCTTCTGGAAAACTCTACCATTTGGTACATTGACAAGGATACGACAAGGCGACCCATTCATAACTATCACGCACTTGCTCCTGCTGCACACGCGGCAAAGCTTAACTATCATCAGTATAAAGATCCTACCATCCAATTGGAATTCAGCATCCAACATTGGGGGTTCAATAAAGGATGGTTTCCATACGAATTTGCCAAGGTTTACGATAGAAACAGTGGAGCAGCAGCTTCTAAGTACGACCCTCTGAAACCATTGCCCACCGTCGCGTCATACAACAATCAAGTGGCAAATATTCTCAAATTCTCCAGGAGAATCATCTCCCACGAAAATGAATTTTGCTTTGACCTACCAGATCCCTATTTTGAGTATGTTGTGTTTGAACAAACTTACCTCATGGCCTTTCCTCCCAGTTACACATGGACATGGCAATACTCCCCCAATAGTGACTCTGTCTCCTTCCACCAAGTCCAATCCAACTCCATCTCCTTCCGATGCTCCAATTCCTCTTCAAGTCCTCGTGTACGATGTCAGGACAAGTCCAATATGACTCCAATCCAATGCCAGGACAAGTCCACTGTGACTGCGTCACCTGAAACCCCATATACAATGCCCAATTCGGATCATCATTCTGCCCCACCTTTGGGACCAACTAACTTCGGATGGACCTTCAATCCCCATAATGAAATTGCAACATTCCGACATGTACCAAAATCTGTTCCCTCACCACCACAGCCTCCGATGTGCAATCGGCCGCTACCATCTGAGACACTTGCTGAGGACACTGACCGTCCACACGCCGCTCCTGCATACATCCGATCATTGCACTCCTCATGCCAAAACCAGATTTGCTTCAAACCAAACCATCCGCCTGTCCTCTTCCGACTCTCCAAACGACATCGGGATGCCCTCAAGGTCAAGCTGTATCATCTGTATACTAACATCTTGTCAATGAATTGGTTTTACGATACTTTTGACTGAACATTGCAACCGACTGCAACTTCCCGATCAATGGTTAGTTGCCTTACCCCATCAAACTCTCCTACGACGTTCTTTGCTCTCCCACCAGCAAATAACTAGTCATACCAAGATCTATCGATTCTAGGATCACATATCAAACGCCAACAAAGAGATTGAATCGTTATTGCTGGATTGTTCGGATGGTTCAATCATACATAACGTGATGTGGATGGAATCAAGTACTATGCTAGATGGAACAGTTGAGCGGTTACGATTCAATCTCTTTGTCGGCGTTTGTTTCTACGACACGTCTTTTTGAGATTCTACGACAAGTCAATCAATTTCTTTATCAATTGATTCTCAACAATTTGAATCATGGGTCTTCCTACAATAATCAATCGCCTCAACTACTGCAATCAGTCTAACTCTAAGACTATCTACAATCAAGTTTCTATGCATCGATTCTGACTCTCCAATCTCCTCTTGAAAGATACGAGTCTTCGATTTCACCCTAACGCCATTCCTTCATGACAACTTCTACCAACGGTGGCACCTACAGTCGACTCTCAACTATGAGCATTGATCTCCTCTTCATCAACGTTCAATCATATCCTACCGTATGATACAATCAATCAATCGCTGTCTCCCATGATACTCATTGATCTCCTTTCCGTCAGTGTTCACCAATTCTTCTTGTTTGTTATACCATCCGCGACATTCAACAAACATACTCCTTTCCCCAAACTGTCATGATACAATTTCTTCAAAATTGCAGACTCCCTTTGTTTCTACCACCATGGAATTCGATAGAACCATGGAATTTGCCCTACGGTTTTGTATCATTTACAACCATTGAATTTTATTGAACCATGGAATTCTATTCTTTAAGTGTGAATCAAGGGGTGTGCATCTGAATCAAGGGGTGTGCATTGGATCATTGCATGACGCTTAATTTGAACGTGTCTAACTTCCAGCGTTTTTCATCATAAGCCTCCACCACTTTACTTATGCTCCCCACCCGCGACAAGGATCCCACTGAAACCAATATC
The DNA here is from genome assembly GCA_037355745.1 of Pseudo-nitzschia multiseries. NCBI lineage: Eukaryota > Bacillariophyta > Bacillariophyceae > Bacillariales > Bacillariaceae > Pseudo-nitzschia > Pseudo-nitzschia multiseries. The sequence continues at coordinate 26,823 of JAYLWI010000015.1, read as the reverse complement.
CATGAACCGACAAATAATTCAACACTCCCTCACTCCGTGTTGAATCAAGGGGTGTGTCACTGGTTCATGTAACCCCACCACAAGCAGATTCCAGAAATTTAATTTACTTGATATCCAGCATCCTCCAATCTACCATCCGATCCACAGATCGAATGATACGTTTGATTCCGCACCTACTACTTGCCGTTGGTCCGCCTTCCTCTTCTCCAAGGACACGTCTCTTCGTATTTCTACGGCATCCAATAATGACACGCTCAAGTCTCTATGCATCAATTCTGATTGCCCCAATCTCATCTTCCAAGATATGAATCGCCATCACTTTGAATATGAAATCGATTCTCTTCATCCTCTATCCACCAGAGTCCTTCTCTTTATCATCTGTGCTTTGAATGTGCTCTTCCATTCACAACGTACTACAATTCCATCCTACGGCTTGGAGCAGCAATCAATCCTCGACGTTTGACTTTATCCTCGATTTAATCGATCTTTCCACCAAGTCTCCCGTTCGAATTCCATATTTCTCTTACCACCATTGATCTCCCCTCCGTTAGATCATCAATCAATCCTTCCTCTCCAGTTCAATCAATTCGCCTCATCCCTAACCGGCTTGAGTCGTTTTGGCGATTAAATTGCACTATGGTTGATCCCTCCGCCACCGACCATCGTCTTCGACGCTTAATCGATTCCTACCGATCCTCAACGACTTGATCTCTACGGATCGAGTTTCTATGAGTCGATTCAGATTCCCCAATCTCCTTTCCAGGATACGCATCATTATCGTCCGATTCCGTCTTGTCTCCAATTTGATTTGACAAGTTTCATTCGATTTATACTATGGTCGATCGATCAATCATATCCGCTTTGATTACAAATGACTCGACATTCGTTTTATCTCCTATACGGCCCCTCTCCATCAACGTTGAAGCGAGCAATCCTCAACATTTGACTATTATACTACGATTGGCACTGATGGATCTCAGCGTTTGTCCCCTTTGCCGACGTCTAATCTCTTCCGACTGATCCTCTCCTACGGCATCAAATAATTGGATGGTGTGATCATAACTCTGTTCTTCGATCATCCCATTGAATCAACATTCCGTCCTAACCCTGGACTAATGTTTGATTCAAGCAGTTGCAATCGCTTCTGAACCATCCAAATAATCCAATGCTTACGATTTGATTCTACGATAAAATTGATTCCTACAATCTCTCAATCACATTCCGATCTCTCAATCGTATTCCACACTCAACCGATTCCTACGATTCAATCCCTTGGTCGGCGTTTGATATTTGATTCTGGAATCAATAGATCTTCTCCCTACCAACGTTTATGATCCATTCTTCTTCTCCACGTTTGATTCCGCACCTACAGCTTGAATCGCTCTCGGACTATTCTTTATCCCCTCCGTGATATCCGACACGCATATGATCATACGCTTCACCCAAGCACATCTCTTCTTCCCTCTAATTTTGGATTTACACTATGGGCGATCCCTTTGTCGACTATCGATCCGTCTCCTCTCTAATCAACCCATATGATTCTTCCCGATTCAATTCTACGATATCGGTTCCTACAATCTATCAACCGCATTCGATGTCTCCTACAACTCGATGATTTGTTAGCCATTCAATTGATATACAAGAGTTCAACCCATCCATACCCATCACTTTCCGATCTACGGTTCTCTCCATTGACATTCAATCTCCACGAGTATCCACAATCCTTTGTTGACGATTTGATATCCCCTCTTGTTTCATCCCTACGACAATCATATTCTATGGCTTGAAGCAATCAATCCTCAACGACTTGATCTGTCCCGTCCCTAATCAATTGTCTCCTTTTGTTGACGTCTAATCTCTACAACAATCCTATTCTACGGCATGGAGCAATCCCTTATCAATTGATTCTAAACAATTTGAATCATTGATTCTCAATTGAATCTTCTGCTCCAGTTCAATCGATTCATCTCATCGCTAATCAAATCGTTTGATTCTATTCAACAATTTAATTGAACCTACTAAGACCGATTCCAGTTAATCTCCTCATCAATTTTGCGACCACTACATACTCGGGCACCTCTCCCTCCTCATTGATGTCTCGCGCTTCTCTATTCTACTATTACAATCTTTCGATCCAATATCCAAGCTTATACTTAAGTTTCTAGAGTTCTACAAGATGGAGAACCGACTTGTAATTCAACACTCCTTCACTAAGTGTTGAATCAAGGGGTGTGTTGTTGGTCAAAAATACACGTAACGTACTTACGTACGTTCTACGGTAGTTACATCCATTCTACACTTGAAAAGTTACTTATACTCCTCCAGAGATAAAATGACTTCAAGTATCAAGATATCTACGTCACATCATGTGTTCTCTGTCTTACAACGAATTGCACATGATTTATGACCGGTTCAGACATCCCTACATACCGGTATAACACAGGGATACCGGTCAAATACAGGAATAACATAGCAAAATTAAGAGCCTTACCTTGAGCTCACATCTCTTTAAATTTCAATTATCCTATACCTTTCGGTCGATTTCTAGAGTTACAACAGATATCTTGGTTCGTACCTTTTAACCTGTTTATTCCTGGTGTTAAGTGGAACCGTTTTTGCCATTAAACGACAACAACAAAAAAGCATGCCGGGCAAAAGAGGTGCAAGAGGTGCAATGTTTGATTTTAAGATTCTGTTGAAGTCTATTTGGTGTTAGTTAAGTGAATAAAAACTGTCAGTTGGATACACATCGACTGACAGATTTTATTCAGAAGTGAATAAATAAAACACATACCGGTATTTACTTTTTATGTTTTTTTTAAATTAATTTTATTCGCTTTTATCTGGTGGGAATCACTCAATCACTCAATGAAGGATTTTTCACATCTGATTCCTACTTCGTGTCGTTAGATTGCTGTAGGGAGATTGCAGTAATATTGATTAGATTCTAAAATTGTGAGCATTAGGATTAAGTTATATCCGGACCGCACTGCACCTCTGTCGGTCCCTCTTTACGGGTCGTATATGCGTTGAGATGAATCGTATAAACAGTTATTTGCTTTGGCGGCTATCACGAGTAACTGGTCTAGTCTGTCTGTATGTCCTTAACCGCGTGATTTCTAGACACAGTGCAAAAAAAATTGATGCTTTGCCTCTTTCTCATTACACATTTCCTGTCTTCCACTCGGACAGGACCAGCAGTCGTAAATTTATTCCATCAATCCACAAAAGAGAGACAAACGGCGCTTCCAATCGCAAAATCTTTGGTTATTTAATCTCTCCACATGTACTGATTTAGCAGAAGCAAAGTAGAAACAACAATACTATTCACAATGGCACCGGCAATGGCAACGAAACGACTCCGGAAAGAGTTAATCCTGCTGCAAACCGAACCTCCCCCCGGCGTAATCGCTGAACCGGACGAATCCAATATTTTGAAGTGGTATTACGTCATCCGCGGCCCAACAGAAACTCCGTACGAGGGAGGAGTATACCTGGGAAAAATTGTGTTTCCTTCGGAATACCCTATTAAAGCACCGTCGATCTACATGTTGACGCCAAGCGGACGATTCCAAATCAGCACCAAAATTTGTATGTCCATGAGCGATTTCCATCCAGAATCCTGGAACCCAATGTGGAGCGTCGCCAAAATCATTCAGGGCATTCAGTCGTTTATGGCGAGCGACGAGCTGACGACCGGAGGTCTGAGAGCGTCGGAGGCGGACCGAAAGAAGTTTGCCAGACTGTCCGTGGCGTACAACCAGAAGAATTACCCCAAGCTCTTCGAGGGGGACATCCAGGCTGCATTGGAAGCGGCGGATCAAGCCTGCGGGAAAGCCGAACAAGAAAGCGCCAAAGCTGTTAGCTCTGGTTGCGAAGACAAAGCAATTTCGTCGTCGAGACGGAGCCGTAGAATGGCAAGAAAGGCCGCAGCATCCAGCGAGGTGGAAATGCCTACCGTAGGTGCGGATGATGGAAACAACCAAGACGGAGACGACGAGGACAATGAAGACAACGCTCAATCGTCAGCTACGGCGACCAAAGAGCTTACGCCGGATGAAATCGAGAAAAGAAGAAAGAAAAACGCAAAAAAGAGACAGAAGCAGAAAGCCAAGAAAGCTGCTGCTGCGACGAAGGAGGAATGCGCCGAATGAACCAATGGCGACCAATTATAGCGGTTCGAAATTCTGTGGTAGGACACGTGGAGTTGACGTGCTTTTTTGTTGGACAATTTTGCACTTTCAACTAATTGCGAATGGGGACGATTGATTCAAATTGTACGTCTGATCAACAGACATCCAAATCATTACATTGTCTAGAATTACATACTTTACTCCGTAATGGATGAGAAAGGAGCGAAGATCCATTACGTGCAGTGGTTTCGTTTTACAAAAGTTAATCAAATAATAGTGCTAGGTTTTAGAGGGCCAAGGGCCAACGGTGCAACATATGTATTGAGATGAATGTGTTCAAGCCTTTTTCGTCTCTCTTGGGACAACATGTATAAATCAATCTCTCACAATGTGTTCCAACCTACGTCATCATTGCCTCTTTTTGCTACTTCTACATCGTTCCCAAAATTCGATGGTGCGGTAATCTGAACACAATTTTAATCGGATCATTCCATGTGTCACAGGAATGTAGAAGTACCAGTGGGAACGATAAAACGGACGAAAGTGTCGTACAATTTCACACATCAAACTCCTAAGGGAATCTCTGTCCTAAATATATTCCGACTAAAAACATACGGAGTCTGTCAGGAGGACACGACACTGAAAAAATGGCACGAACGATGCTCCCCGACCCAATAGAATGGCGGTCTGTTTCAAAATGTGGAGATTAAAATCTCCGGTTTGTTTTGTTTATTCGTGTGGTTCTCAGTCATCAAACGATCTGGGAGTGGTGTTGCTTAAGAACGCTCACCACGGATGCGGCGAGCCAATTGGATATCCTTAGGCATGATTGTGACACGCTTTGCGTGGATAGCACACAAGTTGGTATCTTCGAAAAGACCGACCAAGTAGGCTTCGGCGGCTTCTTGGAGGGCCAAGACAGCAGATCCCTGGAAGCGAAGATCACTCTTGAAATCTTGGGCAATCTCACGAACCAAACGCTGGAAAGGAAGCTTTCGGATGAGGAGGTCGGTACTCTTCTGGTATCGACGAATCTCACGAAGAGCGACAGTTCCGGGTCGGTATCTGTGGGGCTTCTTGACTCCGCCCGTGGCAGGGGCAGACTTTCGGGCAGCCTTGGTGGCAAGTTGCTTCCGGGGAGCCTTTCCTCCGGTGGACTTGCGGGCGGTTTGCTTGGTGCGGGCCATGTTGAATTGTTGTATTAAGTTTTGGATCTGAAAAAATTTGTGTCCAACCGGCTAGAAGACGAGATTTACTGCGATTGATCCTTTTTGTGTTTGTGAAGGCGTGATCAGTCGCAATCGTACGCGGTAAGTACGGTACTTACCGGTAAGATACGAGTATGTGCCCAAAATAAGCGAATCACATCCGGATTTTCTGTGTGCACTAGCGTCAAATATTTATTTCACGTAGGTTCTACGGAAATCTGTACTGGGACAACGGATAGAAAGTTGCTTTTCAAAAGCGGCGCGGTCCTTCCTTCCATACGAGCGCCATTTTTTTGGGGTAAGAAAAACTGTTTCTCAACGTAGAAAATGTACGAAACTCTACGGATTCCTATGCACATGGAACAAAGATGAATCAAAACGTGACGGGAACTTGTTCACGGAACAACACCAAAATTAAAAATATTGGACGAACTGGCAGGTCGTCCGGATGCTCCCCTCACAAATCAAAAAGGTAAGTCTTCCCTAACGGAAACTGACATCGGATGCAAACACCTTTGGACCACTTTGTTACGAGCCAATAGAGGGCCCACGACTTGGTGTTTCTCATTGCATATGACACAACATTTTCATTCCTCTCACGTACATTCATGCCTCTGACTTCTTCTCACATACCTTGACTTCAGTCTTGAAAATTCTCAATAACAAACAAACGAACACAACATGTCTGGAAGAGGAAAAGGAGGAAAGGGACTTGGAAAGGGAGGCGCCAAGCGTCACAGAAAGGTCCTTCGTGATAACATCCAGGGTATCACTAAGCCCGCTATCCGTCGTCTCGCTCGTCGAGGTGGTGTCAAGCGTATTTCTGGATTGATCTACGAAGAAACCCGTGGAGTCCTCAAGGTCTTCCTCGAGAACGTCATTCGTGATTCCGTCACCTACACCGAGCACGCCCGCCGCAAGACCGTCACTGCCATGGACGTAGTCTACGCCCTCAAGCGACAAGGAAAAACCCTTTATGGATTCGGCGGTTAAATTTTGTCTCCTTTCCACAAGAAGAGATCACAGATCAACACTGCAGAACAATAAAAAAAAACCGGAGATTTTAATCTCCACATTTTGAAACAGATCCACGAGGAAACAGCAGTGCTCTTGCCTGAAACAAGATGTGTGTAGTGTGTCCAGCATCATGGGAAAGAAGAAAATAATTTCTTTAATTTTCTCTACTATAATTTATGGGGTTAAAATTATCCAACCGTGGAACGGCGTGCGCGTCAACACGTCTTTTGCCCACAGAGAACCAATCTCTTATTAGCAACACAACATCAGAATGCATATGCTTGAGATGCGAAGAAATAGAGCAAACCAACATAAGCTGTAAGTGCACCCTCTCTCTTCAGAAGCGATAGAAGTGCTTCTCTACCAGTCAGCGTACAATAATTCAATAAAAAAATGCTGTTTGTCACTTCTAGTTCTCAATATCGGAAGGTGACAAATCGTCCTCTTCGTCACGTGTTTGATCCTCATCGACTTCGACATTTAAAGCGATGTCTACAATTTCATCGTCGTCGTCGTCGTCTACAATTTCATCGTCGTCAAGGTCGTCATCTACCACCGACGCGGCGACGGTCTCCTCAACGGTGTCGTCATCGCTGTTGTCGTCTGTCTTGACAAAAACCCGAATTTGGTCAACGGGACCTACTTTGCTCCGACTGATTCGCGTCGTCTCGTCAACGTACGTGGTATCGAATGACCCGGCGTTGAGAAGATCACCGAAAGGAATGTTGATACCCAGCACGTCTTCTCCTTTGGGATCGAGGTTCTTGGATTCTCCCGCGACGTTCACTTGGAGTTGAAAGTAACCCACGTAACGCAGAACAATAGTTCCACAATCCAGCCAGAGGGAACAACCAAATGCAAAAAGTGAGCCCATGAACCGAGTCAAAAATCAGGTCTCACTTATCAAATGAGCATACCACAAATTACCTCCAATACAACGTAAGATTGACCCCCACTTTACACACTTTGCACAAAGAACGCCGAAGGTATTATACTTTGTTATCGTACTCACACACAACGGCCTCGAGACTCAATTTGGTTTTGATGACCGGAATTGTGCCTTCTACTTCGGCTTTGTGTTTCAATACGACCTTTGTTTCACTGACTTTCAACTGCGAGAAGAACTATTGTTAGCGACAAGAATAGTTACAACGGATTACTTCTCGTCGACTACGAAACACTGCAACCACCATAATGTAATGCGCAAATCATACCAGGGTTATATGCACTGAAGCAACGAATGGCGCAACAAAGCACATCACCAACGTACCGGATTAATGTCGAGGTTTTTGAAAACGTCGGGAACATTCTTGAGGAACGATGACAATTGATTGGGTGGAGAGTAATCAATGACATGGTCAATAGCGTCAATGCTGTTCGATGATTCCCCGAATTTGATGCGCTGTACAACCTTGATGGAGTCGTTCAGCGTATTCCGAATGTCTTGGATCGGGCCATTGTTGAAAAAGGGGATTTTTTGGGTATCAATTTCAATTTTGGAAGCGGCGCTGCTGCTAGCGGAACTGCAAACAAGACTCCAATCTCCCACCAACAACGACGAATCGGCGGAGGCTTGCGCTGTGCTCTCCAGCTTTTCGACGGCCTTTCGAAAGGATTCTTTCGCCTTGGTATCAATGAGAATGACGCCGTATTTGTCTTTGTAGTCCCGCGACAGTTGCATCAATTCTTCCTTGGCAACGGTCAGGGATGCATCAATATCTATCTCTGTCGTGGAAAATACCGCTGTGGGCGAAATTGTTCGGGACAAGGGCGAGATGAATGCCGACGCAGAAACTAAGAACGACGATAGAAAAAGAACTCTCATGGTGCGTATTGTCGGCCGACTTCTCTGCAAGGTATTTGTTGCGTTCGATTCGATAATGCGTTGCGAACCACTCGCTTGTTGCGAACAATTTTGAGCAACGGCGGGGAAAAGCTGAAGTTTTTGACCTGAAAGATTACAACTTCGGTCGGATTGAATCAGTGAGGAAGTAAGATACCGCTAAAACTACCGTACCGGTACGGTACTAGTGTGATGGTCGATTTCGAAAATCTGACTAGTTTTCCTGGCCCTGGCGTTGGTACTGAGAAAGAAACCGAAAAAATTGAGAAAGACGACGTTACACAACATCATACGGTACGGTGAGTGTACAAGATAAAAATACCACAATAAATACCCAGTACCAAAACCATGTAGAAGTCTACAGGAAATAAACATATGTGTGCTCCGCATATTAAATTCCTTTCGTGTCTAAGTTGGTAGAGGTACGAGATCGAAAATAATGAGACCTCGCGAGTTACTAGACTCATTCTTACGATCGAGAATCGATACTTAACTGGATGAGAAGAATCGATCGTCACTCAAGTTCGATACTTAGTGACCCAAACAAGAGCGCATGCCAGATATTAGCATATGCCATATTCTGTTAAGCGTCTTTGTTTCAAGAGAAGACAGCAGCGGTTCGAAGCGCTGCTCACAAACTTGTTACTTGTTTTCTGTATAAAATACGTGCTGTATTAGCGGCAACACGTAAATTCGCGTGCTGTATTAGCGGCAGCACCGATCTTTAGAAGAGACACTTGCTCTCCAGCAAGAAACATCTCTTCATCTTATACTTTTAGATTATTTGATTATTCAACCTTAAACCTTGCACCGGACGTTCTTGCGTCCTACTGTAGAACTACAAGCCTAAGATCTAACTGATTGCGTCGGCTACCGATAGTCAGAATAGATCTGGTTGGACTAGCATCCAATCGTAGTGGATATCAGAGAAATATTAGACCACAACAGACCGGTACCTCAACCGGCCTGCAGCTAAAGCTCCTGTTGCTCTTCTTTGCCTTTGGATTGAATCAGCTCAACAGCCAGTTTCAAAAGGAAATTAACAGATTAACAGTCGCAAGCTTGTTGAAGCTTGCAAAAGAAGAAGACGACGGTAGAAGCACTCGACGACGAAGAACCAATCCGACAGCAGATCATCGAACGCTCGACTACGGACGACGATCGATAGTTCTCTGATACGATTACACCATCTTGTCAAGGACGCGTTGACGCCCATCATTCGATTGTGCTAAGCACCATAACCCATCGACTACAGCTATTCCAACAGTATCTGTATTACACCTTTCGTCTACGCGACAGCATCTCACAGTATTCACAGAAGATATCCCATTGACGAAAGACACAATCCGACAGCGGATCATCGATCGACTCGACTACGGACGACGATCGATAGTTCTCTGATCCGATTACATACAGGAAAGACACGGCACTTGTCAAATCCATAACAACCTCTTGGAAATATTGATTGTTCACACACCGACTGCGATTATCCATCGATAATTGTCTTAATCCATACGCGATAATTGCAAAACAACAATGCCCAACATCACCCCGGCTGCCGGCAGACCGAGAAGCAGGTCAACAGGACGATTTCAAACACTCCAACCTGGGAGCGCCGCAACCACCTCCCGCTTGCCCACAACTGACACGGTAGAAACCGGCCAACAGAACAATCCTACCCAAGACGATGAGGAGAACACATCCATCGCGGACCTCTTTCCTTCATTCGACCAACCATTAGCCACCTTTTTGCATGAATCCTTTGATGTCCCAAAGGAGTCCCACAGCACCTTGTGTGAGGCGCTCGTAGCTGGGCAGTACAAGACATGGCTGGACTTCCTGTACATCGAGAATATAGGTGATCTCGCTTACCTCGAGAGAGGAACAAGAACACCGCTTTACCGGCATGTACAGATGACTCTACAAAGAGTGGTTGATTTTGGACAACATCTCACAGAGCAAGGACTGGACTGGGAAGATAGAACCCACTATACCAAGGCCGCCTTTAAGAGCTATTGTCGAGGGATTATTAGAGCCAGAAGAGAATCTGGGACTGACATTGAAACAACGGCGCGCACTATCGGCACATCTCAACGACAACCGGAGAGATCCTCCAAACCAATCGAACAGCTCAGATATGAGTCATGGACCAAGAAATCAAGGGACGAAACCACATTTCCAACCCTGCAAAATGACGCAACGTTTGAGAGATGGCTTGTCAAATTCAAGGCCAAGCTGGAAACATCTGACATAGATACTCGCACCTTCCTTGATCCTAGTTGGCCTGATGTACCACTCATCGGGTATGAGAAGGCCCTCCATGACAAGCAGTGTGCATTCTTCTGGACTCTTGTTCTACATGCCCTCCAGAGTGACCTCTCCTACTCCTGTGTGCTCAGCCATACCACCTCGAGAGACGGCAGACAAGCTTTCTTTGACTTCGTTGCACTACATGACAGGTCCAAATCCAAAGTATATGATACCTCCATTGTGATGCAGCATCTATTGGACATTGACTTAAGGGTATGGAAGGACACCAAAGTCAAGTTTATCACCCAGTGGTTTGCCCAGCTAGAACACCTCAACACGCTACGAGATCCACAAAGGCCACTTGATTTTGACACTGTCAAAACACACCTCTGCAAGGCCTGTAGTAGCAGCTTCCAGCTCAGCGAACAATTCTGCAAAGTTGATGATCCCCCTGCAGCACAGGATATGATTAAGTTCAGACAGAATGAAGCTGTCGCTATCAGTGAATTGAAAAATATCCTCCTCCTTGAAGCAACCAGGCTGGATTCACAAGCGTCACTGTCACAGCCTCGCAATCGAACGTCTGTTAAGGCCAACACCCATGATTTCTCTTCTGTGACGCAGTCCACATATTCTGGCATCACTGATGACTCGGCATCATATTTACCTCCTATTGATTTTGATGGTGACTATCAGGACTACGCTGTTTACAAGGCTGGAAGAACCCCAGACCCAACCACAAGGCTACCATCTGCAGTTTGGAAAACTCTCTCTAAGCAAGGCATGAAGCATTGGCTTGGCTTCACAGCTGATGACAAGAAGCGACTCGTTGCTTGCCTTCGGCCTGAGCTCCTTGATACAGCATTACCACCGGACCCCAATTCCAGCAAGCCAATCACACGTCGGGCTTATGAGCACCATACTGATGAGCAGGTCCCCTCACCCGATACTGAGCACGTCCTATCGCCTGCTGACGAGAGCTCAGCCAGATCTGCGTTTCATGCATCCCTTGGTGTATACAAATCATCTTCCCAATCAGACACCAGGCCTCTCAAGTCTTCTGTTTCTCCTGCACACCCAGCCCGATTCCTTGCAGACAACCCTGATATACTTTACAAGAAAGAAGGCAATGTCTATATCCCTGTTGAGCAAACCTCACGATCAGTGAACTTTCACTATTGGGCACCGCTGGAACATGAATCTCCTGTTTCATCAGCAAACCCCATCGCTATTTATCACTCAAGCAAAACTGCTGTATCCACACCTGGTTCTGCTATGGTTGATAGAGGTGCAAATGGGTGTATCATCGGAAATGACGCATGTCTCATCTCTAAAGATATTCCCCCAAGATATGTCAATGTAACTGGTATAAACAATCACCAAATCCAGAACATCCCTATTGCAACATGCGGCGCCTATTCTGTCTCCAACAGAGGTCCTGTCATTATCATCTTTCATGAGAGTGCATACACCGGACAACACCCATCTATCTTGTCTTCCCCCCAGATGGAAGCATACCACTCAACTGTGGATGACTCCTCTATCAAGACAGGCGGCTCCCAAGTCATTACCACTACTGATGGTCATGTCTTTCCACTCAGTATATGCCATGGCTTACCTTATCTTGCTATGCGCAAGTATACCAGTGCAGAATTTGCTAGTCTTCCCCACGTCATAATGACAAGTGATCAGCATTGGAACCCATCTGTACTGGATCATGCATATACCCCACAGGATGATACCTTCATTCAGAAATACCCACCTGTTTCCACATCACTTCCATACCAAGATTATGATGAATTTGGCGCGCTTCGGGATATCAACATTGGCACCTCCTCTACAGTCACCTCATTCTTGTCCAACAGCACTACCTCCTCCCTACAGGCCTTGGATGTTTCTGATACTTCATTTTGGCTTAGCCCCACTGATTACATCCATCAAGACATCCTTAGTAGGTGCTCTAATCACTCTCCTTCCACCTTTCTCACTGCTGCAGCCCATGTTCAATCGCCCACGGATATCGATTACCTGTCCCTGAAACCCTTCTTTGGATGGATCTCCCTTGACCGTATCAAGGCCACCTTCAACAATTCCACACAGTATGGCTCATTGTCACTTAGTCCCGATGGTAACATCTTCAAAAGGTTCCAATCACCACAGCCTGCCATGAATGTAAGGCCTCTCAATGATGATGTCCTTTCTGATGTCATCTATTCAGACACCCCTGCTATCAATGGTGGTTCCAAGATTGCTCAAGTTTTCTTCGGCCGCAAATCTCATATCATCCATATTGAAGAGATGAGGACTACTGCTGATTTTCTTCCTTGTCTCCAAAATTTTGTTCGACAATGGGGTAGACCACTCAGATTGCTCTGTGATCATGGATCTTATCAGTCCAGCAAATCTGTTCTTGACTACCTCAAGCTGATGTGGATTGGCTTATGGCAAAGTGAACCATACCACCAACACCAAAATCTTTTTGAACGGCGATACCAGACCTTCAAACGCATTGTCAATAGAATCATGGATCGCACGGGCACTCCACCACACCTCTGGCTTCTTTGCATGCGATATGTTGGCCGCCTCATGAATCATTTGTCTGATCCCACCCTCTCTGACAAACAGCCTTTCTTTATTGCCACTGGCACCATTGGTGATATCAGTCCCTACCTTAGTTTCTTCTGGTTTGAGCCCGTATACTACAAGACTCCAGATACACAGTTTGGCTCTCAGACCACTGAATGCCTTGGCCACTTTGTCGGCATTGCTGAACATGTTGGCAATAGCTTATGTTTCACCATCTGGGATCCCATCACCAATAAGCTCCTTGACCGCTCTGGTGTACGCAGTGCTTTAACTCCCGAGCATCGCAACAAGCGTGCTGGCTTGTTCACTGATGATGGCTTTCTTGCGTGGCGCAAAGCCAAAGATGCTTCCATCACTCCTAAGTCTTCTGGTGATAGTCCCTCCTTTCGACATCCTTCATCCCCCAGTCCGGTACCAGCATCATCTCCTCTGCGCCTCCCACAGCCATCCTTGCCTACCTTCCTTTATTCCAAGGTTCCTAATACACGAAGCTATGTACCTTCTCCACTCCCTAACAACTATGGGGAGATTCTTGATGGTCCTCCAACCTCTCACATCTTCAGCAAGACCCCTACCGGCGTACCTGTCACTGAAGATGATTTCGGTCCCCCTGAGCTAGCATATTTTGATGTCAGTGATGCAACACCTCCACCTATCAATCCTGCTACCCCATCGGTTGGCCCATCTAGAGTAGTTGTCACTGATGAAGAAGGCAACGCCCAATTTGACGATGATGGCACACCCATCACCATTCCTGCTATCCCTGTTGCTGAATTGCAAGGTCGGTCTTTTCTCATGGCCCTCCCTGATGGCACACAGAAAAGAATGACAGTTGTTGACATTGAAAACAGTCTTGAGCAAAACAAGGACTTCATCAAATTCAAGTGCAAACATACGGATGATGAACTTGAAGATATCATAGCATACAATGACGTCATGAATTACATCCACAGGGATGTAACTCAAGAAGATGGCAAACTTTGGTCATTCCGCCGCATACTTGGCCATCAAGGTCCCCTTGACAACAAGCACCCCCAATACAAAGGTTCCAAATACAACCTATGGATTGAGTGGGAAAACATGGAGCGCACCTATGAACCTCTCTCCAACGTAGCTGCAGACGACCCTGTTACTGTAGCCAAATATGCAAAGGACAACAACATGCTTGATCAACCTGGGTGGAAACATCTCAAACGCATTGTTTCCCTTGCCAGAAGAACCAAGAAGCTAGACAGGCTAATCCACCAAGCCAAACTTCGCTCCTTTCGCACTGCCCCACAGTATCAGTATGGATTCAAGGTACCTCGCAATCATGATGAAGCCATCCAGTTTGACACAGCCAATGGCAATACCAAATGGCAGGATGCCATAGCGCTGGAAATGTCACAGCTTCAAGAATATGACACCTTTATTGACAAAGGTATCTACAAGGCTAGCAATATACCCATTGGCTTCCAACAAATCAAGGTCCACATGATTTATGCAGTCAAGCACGATGGCCGACACAAAGCCCGGCTAGTTGCAAATGGTAATCTTACTGAAGCTCCCATTCACAGTGTGTATGCAGGAGTTGTTTCACTTAGAGGCTTGCGCATGTGCCTATTCCTTGCTGAACTGAATAGTTTAGAAGCATGGGGAACCGACATTGGGAATGCATACCTAGAAGCTGTTACCTGTGAAAAAGTATGCATCAAGGCTGGCGCTGAATTTGGATCACTAGAAGGCCACCTCCTATTGATTTACAAGGCTCTATATGGTCTTCGATCATCTGGCAAGTGTTTTGGTGATCTACTTGCTGCCTGCCTCGTTGAACTAGGCTTTGAAAGATCCAAGGCAGAGCCCGAAATCTTTATCAAGCCTGGCAACAACAAACATGGGGAGCCAGTATATGAGCTCATATGCACATATGTCGATGACCTCTGCTTATGTATGGCCAATCCTGAAGCCTTTCTGATAATTCTACAGTCTGAACCTTATAATTTCAAATTAAAGGGTTCTGGGCCAATGAATTTTCATTTGGGATGTGGATTCGAAAGAGATGAACATGGTGTGCTCTGCATGAACCCCATCAAGTTCATCGAGAAAATGGAGGCCTCATATGTACAAATGTTTGGCTGCAAACCTACCACCAGATTCCATTCACCACTTGCTGAGAACGACCACCCAGAGCTAGACTCAACATCCTTCCTAAGTGATCCTGATATCCAAAAGTATCAAAGCATGATTGGTTCACTTCAATGGGTCATAGCTATTGGACGTTTTGATGTGCAGACTGCTGTTATGACATTGTCAAGCTTCCGAGTACAACCTAGGGAAGGCCATCTCAACAGAGCCAAAAGAATCTATGGTTACATCTCTAAGTTTCGACACTTCAAAATCCGATTCAGAGTGGGCATACCAGATTTTGTACTCACTGAAGGTACCAGCACAGACTGGTCCAATACAGTGTATGGGGAGCACTCCGAGGACCTCCCTAGTGATGCTCCTAAACCCATGGGTAAGGTAGTTGTGTTGTCTCATTTTTATGATGCAAACCTAATGCATGACATCCTAAGTGGCAAGGCTGTCACTGGCATCCTACATTTTGCAAACAAGACCCCTATCATGTGGTTCTCCAAGAAACAAGCAACCTCTGAAACAGCTACCTTTGGCGCCGAATTTGTGTCTGCTAGAACATGTATTGAGCAGATTGTTGACATTCGACAGTCATTCAGATATCTAGGTACTAGGGTACACGACACATCCTACACATGGGGAGACAATGAGAAGATGATCCAAACCTCTACATTCCCATATGCGAGGCTCCACAAGAGGCATCACATTCTATCATATCATTATGTCAGAAGCATGATAGCTAGAGGCTTCATCCTCATGCAACACCTTGGGGGCAAGGATAATTGTGCTGATATCCTCACAAAGCATTGGGGACACTCGGTGGTGTATCCTTTACTCAAGCCCATCTTTTACTACTGTGGAAACACTGGTGATCTATTGCAGGATGACTGCACCAGATACTAGAGGGTGCTTTCATGTGGACACATGGGGAGTATTAAATTCCTTTCGTGTCTAAGTTGGTAGAGGTACGAGATCGAAAATAATGAGACCTCGCGAGTTACTAGACTCATTCTTACGATCGAGAATCGATACTTAACTGGATGAGAAGAATCGATCGTCACTCAAGTTCGATACTTAGTGACCCAAACAAGAGCGCATGCCAGATATTAGCATATGCCATATTCTGTTAAGCGTCTTTGTTTCAAGAGAAGACAGCAGCGGTTCGAAGCGCTGCTCACAAACTTGTTACTTGTTTTCTGTATAAAATACGTGCTGTATTAGCGGCAACACGTAAATTCGCGTGCTGTATTAGCGGCAGCACCGATCTTTAGAAGAGACACTTGCTCTCCAGCAAGAAACATCTCTTCATCTTATACTTTTAGATTATTTGATTATTCAACCTTAAACCTTGCACCGGACGTTCTTGCGTCCTACTGTAGAACTACAAGCCTAAGATCTAACTGATTGCGTCGGCTACCGATAGTCAGAATAGATCTGGTTGGACTAGCATCCAATCGTAGTGGATATCAGAGAAATATTAGACCACAACAGACCGGTACCTCAACCGGCCTGCAGCTAAAGCTCCTGTTGCTCTTCTTTGCCTTTGGATTGAATCAGCTCAACAGCCAGTTTCAAAAGGAAATTAACACCGCACACCGAAGTCCCTTCAAAAAAAGAACAAGTAAGCATGGTAATGGGCAAGAGCCTGAAAATAGGTTTTTAAAATTTGCGTCAGCCTCGTCCCCTGTCAAAAATTTTGCGATTATTGCTACTGGGCCTGACCGTAGGTACTTTACCTGCTGTTTATGTTCTGCTGGACCTCAGTGTCGGTTTTTAAAAGTAGTATCCTCACCTTTGAGCCTGGTGATAGGTTCCCCTTCCTCCTTTTCCACGCGTAATTTTTTCTGGCTTATATTCGTTCCACCCATGTATTTTATTTTTGTAACATTTTATCGCTATCATTAATTTCGGTCAAATGTCTGTTTTAGCCGGTAAATTTTTTTAGTCTATATTTCTCACACCCCCCCCCCCCCTTCATCGTCGCTCCGTTATTTTTCTGTACTTTGTACCGTACTTTTTTCCCGATTCACATCCTATCATTCATTCATTTTGCATCGGTTATTACTCATTCTATTTCCCGACCTATCCTTTTCTGCATTGAGCAAAGTTTCCGATGATCAATTTGTCGACTTCCGATCATAAACCCGTTAAGTCATGGTCGCCCATGTCATTACAGCAATTCCGCAATCGGCCTCCTGTTTTTTCCTCCTCCACAGACAATTTGCTCGACTCTCTCGGAGCATACTGCTTCAATTGGTGGGGATTTAAGATCACCACCTTTCATAGAACAAACTACCGCTCCCACCGTACCAATCGTTCTTTTAAGTGCGTGTGTTGCGATCTTGTGATCAGAGTTGTCTGTTCAAGCCATGATGCACCTTTCCAGACTCGGAAGAACCGGACGGATTCTGATACTACTTTTTGGTGGTTGGACAAAACTCTTTTCCCATCTTTCGATCAACATTGTTGTCTCCATCAGACGTTACCCTCAATAAAGGAACAAATATATTTAACTCATTTCCCTCCATTCCAGCAATTTATGTCCGAATGTATGATGAATAGCCCATCTCCCGATGACACTTCCCAAAAAAGTCTGTATAATTGGTTTCTAGTATCTGGTCTCACTTCCACTTCCAAACCAAGGCAGGTTAAAAAGATGCTACGTCGATCTCGAAATGCGTGTTTTGAATACATGCTCAAATCTTTACCCAATCAACAATCATGCACCCACTCAACCTGGATGCAGGCATTTGCCTTAAAGAATCCTGAAGCAACTGTTATTCTTCAGACTGACACTGAAAATCGGTTTTATAGATGTTTTGTTGCTACCCCAATCGCTTCTGGGAAATATTTCGGGAAATTAACTACTCCAGTGTTTGTCGGTGATTGCTTCCATTACAAAGAACATAATTATGATGGTGTATGTTTTGTTCTTGTAACCAAGACTAGTTACGGCGACACAATACCTCTTGCGTGGGCTATCATTCCTGCGGAAAAGACTTCTGAATTATCTTGGGTTATACAGTGTTGTTGGAAACATGGCACCCCCGTTGACTTGTATACATTTTTCACCGACCAAGGTCCATTAGTAGCTACATTCGAAGCCTTTTTTCATCAATTTGGAATCTCCTTTTTGGTGTCCTTGTGTCTCCAGCATCTCACAAGATCTGTTAGATCCAAACACGACCGTTTATTTACTAACTACAAATCCGGTGGTAGTGAAGGGGTCGAATCCTACAACACTTGGGTTGCTTCCTCTCAACAAACGATTACTCGATACATGCTTGCTTTGTCCGATTCAACATCCAGCGATTCCTTCTTCCAAAATCTTATCAGTTTATATTCCGCCCTACTCGATCTCAACAACAATCCTCTTACTAAGCATTGTGCCGATGTCATTTTGTACCTTTTGAAGTATGATCCAAAGCTTTGGACTGTTTTCGCCAACAGTGAGGGCTTTGACGAAAATATACACCAAGCCAATTCCCGTATTGTTGCCGGGCAATTCTTTTTCTTAAAAGAGCTTCATTCTCTTTTCCAATCCAATTCCCATGTTGTACAATCAATGATCAACGCCTCATCTTTGATTGCAAAAGATTTCGCTCTCAAATTCCGTTACCGGAAACTTTCTCCATCGGATCCAACTAAAAGATCGCTCCGCATGGGTTTCAAACGCACCAATTTAGCCGAAACTGTTGCTGGCCAACTCCTAGCCTCCAATGAACGTAGAAAACCTCCTCACTGGACCAATGTCGCCTTTGCTTCTCTGTATAATGATTCAGTTTCCAAGCTTATGTCGAAGGTTGGTATTCAATGTGCCGCTAAATCTACTCAACAATCATCTACTTTATCTTCCATTGGACAAATGATAAATCATTTCAACAGCAAAGAAGCCGATGTGGTTACATATGTTCCTGAAGCCCAACCTTCGTTTGTTGAAAATCATTACGGAGTAGATGGTGTTTCTGTTGTTTTGAAGCGTGAAGATGACTCAACAACCCATCGCATTGTTTTCAAATGGAATCATTGTTCGAATTACAAATATCCGGATAGAAACCGGCATGAGTTTGAGCAAGATATTATGGCCGCCCGCAATATTCTTAACTTCACTACTTCCTGCACTCGACATGTTGAATTCACGCAGATGAGGTCTTCTATTTGCGCATGTTTTCCCATCATTTTTGACTTTGCCAAAAGACATCCATATTGGCCTTTACCTTTGACTATTCCCGTACCTGGATTGGTGGAAGGTTTGGTTTACCACGAGTCCTGTTTGTCCCTATGTTCACGTCAGCTCATCAACGAGGCTATTCCGCCCCGTACGCAGTCCGATCCATTCACTTCCACTTCTACGTTATTGGAATTGCATTTGCCAACAACAATTGACACACAGAACCTTTATTGTCCAATACACATGCTGCCCGCACCTCGCTATTTGGATTCCACCAATTCCAAAGGAAAACGTATAACTTCCAAAGGAGAGTTAACAACTTTCCGTAACTCCAGTCGTCGTCCTCGGAATAGGAGAGCCTCTGTTTATACTTCCGGTGCTCAAATCAATCGTCCTTATCATCTCAAGAAACAGACTAAAATTGACCGGGAACATATCCATCATCAAAACACCGTTGACGGTAATCTGGACAGGTCTGGTATCAAAATATTGGACAAGCTAACAAATATCAACCCCAATCAGACTGGATTAACGAACCGAGCAACATCTAACTTTTGTCCACTATCGGATATTAAGCCTGGTGATTTCATCATTTATAATGTCAGCATTTCAGGCAAAGAACTCCGTTACTCCCCAAATCCAGATTCTTTTCCATTTGACCTCCAACCCTTCTCCCTCCAGACCAACTCCACTAGTCGGTCTAATGGATCGCGCGACAGAACTTCGCTCAACGAATACGACCGATTCTTCTTTGATGAAAGTAACTTTGGTGACTCTATGGATGGTGGTGGTATTATACTTCAGGACCAAGAATGTCTTACTTTTTCACTGAACAGTATCACGGACAGATTTGCCTCAACACTACTTGGTGTTGATTTATCTTCTTTCAATGTTGACTTTCGATTCTCCGAAAAGCCTGATTTAAACTCACCGTCAAATCTTGGCGATGGATGTCCCCCTCCAGACAAGCCTGGAACCCACACCCTCTCACGGAGGTTGTATGGTTCTGTTAATTCACCAGTTTCAACGAGCCTACCAACGTTAGATGATGTTCGATTGGGTACCAGATCTAATGAATTGTGTTCAGTTCCTTCCCATGATGGTTCTATTCCTTCGCTCACGTTAGATGAAATCCGTATGTGTGCCGAATCGACTGATGTTGCTTCGGTCAATTTATCTGCCAATACAGATGATATCAAAATGGCCGCCAAATCGCTTGTTGGTATTAAACCCCACCAAAATTGTACTCCTTCTATTGACAATGAGTCACCAAAGTTACCCCAACCAGTAGGAGAAGATTTGACGCAGCGATCCTTACTGGACCCGCATGAATCCCATATGTCTCAATCTACCGAAGGTGCCATTCTTGCAATAATGGGAAGTGATTTTGACGAGTGTAATCAAACGCCGTCAATCCCATCTAAACCAATGTCTCTAAATCTGGTACCTCCTACTGAATCACGCTTGGAGTTTACTGATACTGATTCAGATGATAGTTTGCCCCCTCCTATATTTCCACTGAAGCTTTCTACCCCTAGGTCTGTACTGACCACTAATGCACCGGACTCCAATCCTACCCAATCACTCGCATCCGCACCCAATGTTGTTGTTCCCGAGTCTGCACTAAAAAAAAAAGATTGTGCGAAAATGATACACACTATTTCAGTTGTACTCGGCAAGTCTTACGGTATAGAAAAGATCAAAATAAAGGAAAGCTTGGAAAACCTTTTTGTTGGCCATCGAAGTGTTTCCATTCAAGAGGCCCCCCAATTATCAACTACCGTTCGTGGATTACTCGACAACCAACAAGGTATCATGACACCGCTCGCTCTGAATGTTATTGTTGATCTATTCAATCATCAGAGTATTCCGCCCAATTCTGTTAGACCCCGTTTCTTTTGCCACAACGCCATCTGTTGTGGTATTGTGAAACCATCCTACAAGATTAATTATGTATTAGAATATGATGAGGGCAAATCCTTTTGTCCGAACATAATCTATTTTCCGGTCTTCACATATTTGGATTCTGCAGGTACGAGGTTTCTTTGGAATTTAGTAACGGTGTATCCCAGGCGTTTGAAGGTATTACCAATCTACCATCCAAAGTGTACTGTGAATGATATCCTTTTACTGAATAAGTACACAGAGACTCTCATTGTTCACGTTCTAAACAAGGACAACTACCCAACCACACGTCAATGGTCAAAGTTGGATTGTAAAACATATCTCTTATCAACTCGTCATCCTGAAGTTGATTCCAGTATATGTTTATTTGATGAAATGAAAAGACTTTCTTTCTCTTCCCTGACTACAAATACTGAAGAGGAACTACCTAGTCAGGTGAATAAGGTTTGCTACCAAGTGTACTTGTCACTGTCTATTATACTTGAGAAATACATTACTCCAACGACTATCCACAATCTTTTTGCAGACGATTCCTCAGGCCCTTCCTCTTTGAACAAGCAGGACACACACAAACCCAAGCACAAAAGACGTCCTACGGTTGACACTAAAAGGAACAGTATCAAACTTCCCCGTCGGAACTCAAAGAAAAAAGGCACAAATCCCCAACCGATTATCGACACAAGAACTCTATCGGAGCGAATACCATTGCTCGCAGACTCTAAACTCGTGACAACCAAAGAGCTGAGAGCACTTCTTTTTGTTCTTGATATCCGCTACCGATCGAATATGAGCAAATTTTGTCTTAGGGAGTTACTGAGTGATGCCTTCTCCCAAGATAAGTTTTCTGATGTCGTTCATCGTTCAGAATCCAATGTAAAAAGGGGCAAGTTCATCATAACTGATAATCCTTCTACAGTCAGAGAAGACATCTTGGGATCCAAACTGAAGAATCCATCTGTCCATATCAGTCAATACTGCAAAGCATCCAATTCTGATTTCAATAACTGCCAAAAAGGTGCTTTGCTATGTGCCAGTGGGTCTCGCTGTTATTTTGGCGACCGAACAATATGGTCTAACGACGTAAAAAAAAGGTGCCGTAATAAGGATTGCAAATCCTATTTCCATGGGCGTATTGAACAATTTTGCTCCGACGAATATGGATTCTGTCGGAGATGCACTGGTAAGATGATTCACCGCCCATCCTCTACTTGTGTTATTTGCCATCATGGTTTTACGCAACCCCCAATCACCGAAAAAGAAGACCGGAAAGTTAAAACCGAGCTAGAGGAACTTGACGCATCTTTCTGTTCTGATTGTCTCGGTCAATTTTCATCCATGGAGGAAAAACAAAGCTTTTGGGAACAGCGTAAACTTATTGACACAAAACACACTATTGAACGAGAAATTGCCTATGCTGAGTTATACCGCACGGAGGAATGATCTCGCCACTCCCCACAAACAGATGAGGTGAGCACCACCTCCTCCAACTCCTCTATAGATTTTGAGAGTCCTCCTCCGTCGCCTCAACCAGGAATGGATACAGGCCCTATAACGTTCACTCGTAGTTCCAATCATTTCCAATACATACAAAGTAATGGTAGCCCTGCTAATGGAGAGATAACAAATCGATGCGACGTTACAGCAGCTTTGACAATAGAATGCCGAGATAAGAAACAAGCGACGTTTGTAATTCGGAAAACGGACAAGAATGTTTTCATGATTGTTCACCCAGCAAATCCTGATATACGGATACCTATCTACCATTGTAAGATTGACTGGAGCCGCCCCAAACCAGAAAGAAGCAAGGTTGGTAGATTGGACTTCAGTCTTATGTCAATGGTAGGAAAGGTTTCCAAAAATTACTTTAAAGACTTGGAAGAATCTATGAATGATAAATGGTCAGGTCCCTTTTTGCCCAAAACAATTCGACCTTCTTATATCGAATCACGTCTTGGCAGTAATTGTCTTGTGGACGTAACTACAGAAATAAATGGGTTCAGTGTTACTATAATTCAGTCAGAATACGTCCGAAGTGCAACAGACGAGATAGAGAAACCACGATTTGAAATTGATAGCCGGACTTTTTACAACAATGTTGACCTTCATGAGTATAAACAAGGATTGGCGGTTGTTGACAAATGCGTTCTACGGTTAGGTACCTCCATCAAGGGTGATCAAAGGCTTGAAATCACACTACCAAAAGCTGAAAAGATTTTAATGTCGCTTGTGATAGGTCATGCCTCAAAAAGCAATGTTGACATTGCCTACCATTCTTCATCTGAAACTGGTTTGAACTGTTATTCAATATGTTACTCTTCCGGTGGTTACTCTGAAGAACTATATCTTCTGCAACCAGATGAAAGGACACTGATGCGAATATATTTTCAGTGTGACCTAGCAGGCCTGTCTGCAATTTTATCATTTTTCAATAAGTGTCATGACGAATTCTCTGAAAACCAAGGGTTGGATCCTGTTTTGATTGATAGATAACTTGCTCACTGCTTCGGTGTTTATCTTCATAGGCAGAAACATGCGAACAAACTCAACAAAACCCGGAGTTTTTCCTCCAGGTTTTTGGGTCTACCTATATCTCAGCTTGTGATTGAAAAGGTTGCTAGAAAGTCATGGCCAATGTTTGTTGATATATTCAAGGAAGATAGGGCGAGAAATTACCTAGCACTATACGACAGATCTTTTGCTACTGGTGTGCCAAAAACGTCGTGGGATAGCTATGAATCTTTTGTTGAAGATTATCGGTCTTTACATTTGTCGGCACCTGGAGATATGGCTGCTGCATGGTTGAGCGACTACACTATTTCGCTTTGGTGCTTCCTGATGTCTATGTCTGCATCCCCGACGGTACATATATTTTACCCGATGTTCTACCAGTATTTATCAAGTGACAACGAAGAATATAGGAAATCAATTAATTTTGACTTCACCATCACCCCCAAAAGAAGATTGTTCATTATCCCTATTAATTCGGGTGGATCACACTGGGCAGTGAATCTTGTGTTCCGTGGATCCAATGGACAATATTCGGCTATCCAATTAGATCCCATGGTTCCCAAGAGCATTTTTCCTTCGGAGAAGGAAGTACTGCTTTTATCCGATTTCTTCTCTACCGATACCGACCAAACCAATCCAGTAATACAAAAGAATCCGTATCTTGAGATGTGTTTTTCCTCTTTTCCAACACAAAAAGACTCAATCAACTGCGGAGTGTTTGTCTGCTTCTACGTGTGCTGGATATCACAACATGGCAGTAAACTCTTATACGAACTTGACGAAGAACATGATGAAACATCAGCGGTTCTATCTGCAACTGCAATCAGAAATGAATTCTGTTCATTTGTTTCTGCTATGTGCCCTGTCGAATTCCGACAAGAGTATGCAAATTTCATAAAGGTACTCAGGCAGAAGTATAACAAACTAGGTATAGAGGGTGTAGAGGGGAAGATTACTGATGTGTTAACACACGATTATGGCGGTGATAGTTCCGACTTGATAGACGTATGGACCAAAAACACAGAAAAACACACAACGGAGGATACTGAAGGGAAGTCGGGAACTAAAGTTTCAACGTCCTACAAAACAAAATCATCTACGACTAACTCTGCGAAGAAATCCAAGTCCAGAATCACCAAAGTGGGTGTGTTGGTAAATCGGAAACCAGTTCATTCATTTCAGAAAAATGAAGGTGAACAGAATTTGGAACATCCAACAGAAACAGAGCCAACAGATTCCAAGACTATCCCGCACGGGACGTGTCCTACAGTAACAAAGCCAACAGGTTCAAAGATGACTACGACAGAATCGATGTCAATAGGTTCCAAGACGACCACGCCAGAGTCGATGTCAACAGAGTCCCAATCTCCAGACACATCGGATATAACAGTGGATAATAGGTATCTGGTAGACACTGTGTCAAAGGACGAGAAAACTTTTAATGAGGAGGATAATCCAAAAGGCGATTCAACGGGAGCACCAAAGATCACACCCGGGCATAATTTGAATGACACTAAATCACGTACAACTTTGTTGAACGTTGAGTGTAGTACATCATCAAAGCGAAAGGAGCATACTGCAGAATGTGTAAAGAAACGTAAAAGGAATGATGCAGCAGTACCTAATGTTCCGACAAAAACAATTCGAAGGTCACTCCGACTGTCAATTCGGTTAAAAAATAAATGCAAATAGGTTTTTTTAATGGTTACGAACAACAAATGTGTATTCATAGGTAGGATTAGGTTGGGCCATGAAGCTTATTAGCTACTATTTCACACGTCCCCATGCACCATGCGGGACGGGATAGTTGTTGTACTCCTCCAAATCTTCAGGTGATTTCCAACGTTTTTCGTAAAGATGGAGCCATTGCACAATGCTTCTCTCGTTTCCATCTTCTTTGTCCCTTTTCTGTTTGTTTTGAAATTGTTTGAGTTTGCGTTTTTTACTCTTAGATTGTTTTGTCGCTCTCTTCATAAATGAATTCCAATTGTCTTTAATCTCGTTGTTCTCGGGTTCTTTCTTTAGTTCCTTTACGTCATCGCTTTGTTCGATGTACATTCTACGGTACTTTTCAATGATTGCCTCTTCAGTTGTTGTGCACCACTCGTTGAACCCAATGCTTGACAGACAGGGACGGTTACCTGGGTGATAATGTATGCATTCCTTTATGTGTTTTCTGGCTTCCGGCATCAGTTTAAACCATTGCTTTGGTGGGAAAGTATGACCATTCAGTTCGAGCCTCTCTCATTCTCCAGATTGTACTGGTTGTCCAATACCCAAGTTGTTGTAGCACTTTATGTCATCCGTTGATTTCAATGCCGGATAACCGCATAATACATATGCCATAATGATACCCATAGCCCACACGTGGTCAACGCAACCAGTGTCGCCTTCCTCCGAGAAAGGCAATACTTCCTCTGTTACATACTTTAAGCATTCTTCCCAAATCTCCAAACCTTCTACCTCGTCGAAATGCCCTTTTTGGCTGTTTAGTCTTGCTCTCACGTTGTTTATATTGTTGCATCCATTAAGTATGGTGAGTACCAAGTGGCCGTTTTTTGCACATAAGACATCAAACCCAGTTTCAAAATGATATAAGAATGGGTTAAGCTTGTTGTCTACGTCGCCGTGATTAAGCTCATTACTTCTTTCGCGGTACTCCACAGAATCCAATTGAAACCTTGGCTTCAATACCTTCATCTTGAACGCTGATTGCGGTGTTGCAGCTTGTTTCCAAAACGAATTCCAGGCCTCCTTATTCTTACGGTTGGAGACTTTGTTTTTGGAATGCTTTTGCGAGTGTGCCATGTCCTCTTTGTGGATCTTTATTACTTCTGCAAACGTGGCTGGATCCATGTAATGTTGTGTTGAATTTTTCGGTTTCTTATTGGAAGACACATTCTTGGATAATCTTCTTGTATGACACTTCACAACAACGACTTTTGTGTTTGAGACAAGACCGGACACACTGGTAGATTCGCTATTTTGTTTTCGTTGCGATAGAATGCTCCAGCGGAACGGGAACAGTTGCTGTTGTTGTTGTTTGGTTTTGTTGATGACATGATTCGACCCGGCATTCATTTAATT
>JAYLWI010000014.1:0-78745 GCA_037355745.1 Pseudo-nitzschia multiseries | reverse complement strand
CTATGATACACCCATTTGCGCCTCTGTCAACCATAGCGTAACCGGGTGTGGATACATTAGTTTTGCTAGAGTGGTATGTGGCGATGGGGTTTGCTGGTGAAACATGAGATTCACAGTCTGGTGGTGCCCAATGGTGGAATTTTGCAGACAGCGAAGGCTGACCAGCAGGAACATAGACGTTGCCTTCTTTCTTGTAAAGGATATCAGAATTATCTGCAAGGAATCGAGCTGGATGTGCAGGAGAAACAGAAGACTTGAGAGGCCTGTTATCAGATTGAGAAGATGCCTTGTATACACCAAGGGATTCATGGAACGCAGATCTTGCTGAGCTTTCCTCATCAGGTGAAAGGACCTGCTCATCAGTATGATGTTCATAAGCACGACGTGTGATTGGCTTGCTAGAATTGGGGTCTGGTGGTAATTCAGCATCAAGGAGCTCAGACCTGAGACAGGCGACTAGGCGCTTCTTGTCATCAGCTGTGAAGCCAAGCCAATGCTTCATACCATGCTTAGAGAGAGTTTTCCAAACTGCAGATGGTAGTCGTGTGCTTGGGTCCGGGGTTCTTCCAGCCTTGTAAACAGCGTAGTCCTGGTAGTCGCCATCAAAGTCAATAGGAGGTAAATATGAGGTCGAGTCGTCAGTGATAGCAGAATATGTGGACTGTGTCATAGAAGATAAATCATGAGCATTGGCCTTGACAGACATCCGACCACGAGGTTGGGACAGTGATGCTTGGGAATCCAGTCTGGTTGCTTCAAGAAGGAGGATATATTTCAATTCACTGATAGCAATGGCTTCATGCTGTCAGAACTTGATCAAATCCTGGGCTGCAGGGGGATCATCAACTTTGCAGAACTGTTCACTGAGTTGGAAGCTGCTACTACAGGCCTTGCAAAGGTGTGTCTTGACCGTATCAAAATCAAGTGGCCTCTGTGGATCGCGTAGTGTGTTGAGATATTCCAGCTGAGCAAACCACTGGGTGATGAACTTGACTTTGGTATCCTTCCATGTCCTCAAGTCAATGTCCAATAGGTGCTGCATCACGATGGAGGTGTCATCTACTTTGGATTTGGACCTGTCATGCAATGCGACAAAATCGAAGAAGGCTTGTCTGCCATCTCTTGTGGTGGTATGGCTGAGCACGCAGGAAGAGGAGAGATCGCTTTGGAAGACATGTAAGACAAGGGTCCAGAAGAAGGCACATTGCTTGTCATGTAGAGCTTTTGTATACCCAGTGAGTGGTATATCGGGCCAATTGGGATCGAGGAATGTTTGGGTATCGATGTCACTCGTCTCTAACTTGGCCTTGAATGTAACAAGCCAATGCTCAAATCTTGCATTATTGAGTAGTGTTGGAAAAGGGGTTTCATCCCTTGACTTCTTGGTCCAGGCCTCATACTTGAGCTGTTCGATGGATCTTGTGGATTGTTCTTGTTGCTGGGATGTGCCAGCCGTGGTTCTAACCTCAGCTGCGGATTCTCTCCTGGCCTTGACAATTCCTCTACTGTAATCCTTGAAGGGGTCCTTCGTGTAGTGGTTCCGATCTTCCCAGTCTAACCCTTGTGACGTGAGGTGTTGACCAAAATTGATGACTCTTTGCAAGTACAGCTGTACATGTTTCGGCAGTGGAGTTTGCGTTCCTCTCTCAAGGTAAGCTAGATCACCAATATTCTCGATGTACAGAAAGTCCAACCATGTCTTGTACTGGCCAGCAATGAGCGCCTCACACAAGGTGCTGTGGGACTCCCTTGGGACATCGAAGGAGTCGTGCAGGAAGGTGGCTAGTGCTTGGTCAAATGATGGAAAGAGGTCTGTGATGGACGTGTCCTCCTCATCATCTTGGGTTGGATTGTTCTGTTGGTTGGGTGCCATGTCAGTTGTGGGCAGGCAAGAGGTGGTTGCGGCGCTTCCAGGTTGGAGTGTTTGGAATCGTCCTGTCGACCTGTTTCGCGTTCTGCCGGCAACAGGGATGTTGGACATGTAGAGTTATCACGTCAGGAATGTCAATTGAAGTCTTTGTCGTGTGTAGTAGTCGGATCAGAGATCTATCGGTCGTCGGCCGCAACGTTCGTTGTTGTTAGATTGCCGGGCTTACGCTGAGCAATTGATGTTGTCGTGTTAGACGAAAAGGTGTGAGACAGCTATCGTTGGAATAGCTGTAGTCGATGGTTTATGGTGCTTAGCACAATCAAATGATGGACGTCGGTATCTTGGTAACGATGGAGTCACCTGGGATTGATCGCGACGCGACAGAAAGTGGAATCTTTTGTACTGGAGAGTCTTGAGTGCGAATATTGCTATTAGCGTTTCCAATGCAATGGGCTTCTATTAAAGACAAATGGCTTGTCCGTTCGGTCTTTGTTATGTAATCAAATCAGAGAACTATCGATCGTCGGCCGTAGTCGATCGTTCGATGATCTGCTGTCAGATTGTTTTCGTCGTCGTCGAGTGTTTCTACTGTCGTCTTCTTTTGCAAGCTTCAACAAGCTTGCGACTATTAATCTGTTAATTTCCTTTTGAAACTGGCTGTTGAGTTGATTCAATCCAAAGGCAAAGAAGAGCAACAGGAGCTTTAGCTGCAGGCCGGTTGAGGTGCCGGTCTGTTGTGTTCGAATATTTCTCTGATATCCACTACGACTGGATGCTAATCCAATCAGATCTATTCTGACTATCGACAAACGACGCAATCAGTTAGATCTTAGGCTTGTAGTTCTACAGTAGGACGCAAAGGGACGTCCGTTGCAAGGTTTAAGGTTGAATAATCAAATAATCTAAAAGTATAGGATGAAGAGATGATTCTTGCTGGAGAGCAAGTATCTCTTTTAAAGATCGTGTTGCCGCTAATACAACACGATGTGTTACAAATATACGGTGAAATACCGTGTTACGAATGAATACCATGTTGCGGCTAATACAACACGTATTCTGTACAGCAAGAAAACAAGTTCGTGAGAGCAACCATCTGGACCTCTGCTGTCTTTTCTTGAAAACAGAACACTTAATAAAAGATAGCATATGCTAACTTCTGGCATGTGTTCTTTCTTGGATCACTAAGTATCGAACTTGAGTGACGATTGGTTCTTCTCATCCAGTTAAGTATCGATTCTCGATTGTAAGAATGATCTATCGGTCCTTTTTCTTCCAGTTAAGTATCGAACTCGATCGTAAGAATGAGCCCAGTAATTTGCGAGGTCTCATTATTTCCAATCTCGTACCTCTACCAACCTAGACACGAAAGGAATTTAATATGGGGAGCATACCACTACGGATGATCCAATTGCAAATCCCAAGCCACTGGATGTCCCAACTACTCCTCATCTTGGCAAATCCACTGCGGACTCCAAAACCAATCAAAGCCTCAACACTCCTGTGGCACATGAAGGTCACACAATGTCTGTACCTACCAAGCAACAGGCTGCGGCACCTCCTATTCAGATACCCAACAATAGTCAACCTTCCGCATCTGGTAATTAGGTTCTTATCAAACCACCCGCCCACCCCTCGTTACCGAGCTTTCTATATAAGAAGGTCAACGACAGCCCAAGCTGGTCCCCTTCTCCACTCCCTAACAACTATGGGGAGAGTTTTGATGGTCCTCCTATGACACACATCTTCAGCAAGACATCAGATGGCGTTCTCCTTACTGAAGATGATTTTGATCCACCGGAGCTAGCATACTTTGATGTTAGTGACGTCACAACTCCACACACCAACCCTGCTACTCCTTCAGTAGACCCATCACAGGTAGTTGTTACCAATGAAGAAGGTAATGCACAATTTGAGAATAATGGGAAACCTCTTACCATTCCGACGATCCCAATTGCCAATCTACAAGGAAGATCTTTCCTTGTACCCAACCCCGATGGTACTCGATAGCGGCTTACCATCGTTGATGTAGAAGACAGTCTTGAACGCAATAACGACTTCATCAAATTCAAGTGCAAGCACTCTGATGACAAACTTAATGATATCATCGCATACAATAATGTCATGAATTACATCCACCGTGATTCGACCCAAGAAGATGGAAAACTTTGGTCATTTCGCCGCATCCTAGGACACCAAGGTCCATTGGATAACAAGCACCCTCAGTACAAAGGCTCCAAGTATAACCTTTGGATTGAATGGGAAAATATGGAACGGACATATGAACCATTAGCCAACATTGCAGCTGATGATCCTGTTACCGTTGCCAAATATGGGAAAGACAAAAACATGCTTGACCTCCCAGGTTGGAAACGTCTCAAACAAATCACCAACCTAGCACGACGAACCAAGAAGCTTGATCGACTTGTGCATCAAGCCAAACTTCGGTCTTTCCGTGCCACCCCGCAATACCAATATGGGGTCAAGCTACCTCGTAACCATGAAGAAGCCCTCCAATTTGATCAAGCCAACATAAACCACAAGTGGGAAGACACCATTACTCTCAAAATGGAACAGCTCCAAGAATACAATACCTTCATTGACAAAGGAATGTACAAGGCAAGCTCCATCGCAAACGGGTTTCAACAGATCAAGGCACACATGATATATGCTGTCAAACACGATGGTAGACACAAGGCTCGTCTTGTTGCAAACGGCAATCTTACTGAAGCCCCCGTCCATAGTGTGTACACCGGTGTTGTATCACTCTGCGGTCTACGTATGTGCCTGTTCCTAGCTGAACTGAACAGTCTGGAAGCATGGGGTACTGATATCGGAAATGCTTATCTTGAAGCAGTGACTTGTGAGAAAGTCTGTATCAAGGCAGGTCCAGAATTCGGATCACTAGAAGGTCACCTCTTGATTATCTACAAGGCCTTATATGGACTCAGATCATCGGGAAAATGCTTCGGTGATTTACTAGCAGCATGCCTCATTGAACTTGGCTTCCAAAGATCCTGCGCCGAACCGGAAATCTTTCTCAAGCCTGGAATGAACAAGCATGGGGAACATGCATATGAACTCATATGCACATATGTCGATGACTTATGTCTTTGCATGGCAGATCCCAATTCTTTCCTGGAAATACTACAGTCGGAGCCATACAACTTCAAACTGAAGGGATCCGGACCTTTGAATTTTCATCTGGGCTGTGGATTTGAGCGCGACGCACATGGTGTTCTTTGTATGAATCCCATAAAGTTCATCGAAAAGATGGAAGCATCTTATGAACAAATGTTCAGATGCAAACCTAGCACCAGGTTCGAATCACCCATTGCCAAAAACGATCATCCCGAATTTGACTCCTCGGCTTTTCTTGAAGAAACTGGTATACAGAAATACCAAAGCATGATCGGTTCACTCCAATGGATCATCGCCATTGGACGATTTGATGTTCAAACAGCCGCGATGACACTCTCGAGTTTCAGAGCTCAACCACGAGACGGACACCTTGATCGCGCCAAACATATCTACAGATATATCTCCAAGTTTAGACATTTTAAAATCAGGTTCCGCGTGGAACCCCCAGACTTTATATTGACTAAACCGGACACCATCGATTGGTCTAACACCGTCTATGGGGAGCATTCTGTGGAGCTACCCGACGATGCTCCTGCACCACTTGGAAAGACAGTAGTGTTGACACACTTCTATGATGCAAATCTCATGCATGACATCCTCAGTGGGAAGGCTGTAACCGGCATACTCCACTTTGCAAACAAAACCCCTATGATGTGGTTCTCGAAGAAACAAGCTACTACAGAAACGGCCACATTTGGGGCCGAATTTGTTGCAGGAAGAACTTGCATCGAGCAAATCGTTGACCTACGTCATTCGTTCTGATACCTTGGAACACGAGGAGTCCACAATATTTCCTATTCATGGGGAGACAACAAGAAGATGATTCAGACGTCGACCTTCCCTTATGCAAGGTTGCACAAGCGTCACCATATCCTTTCGTTTCACTACGTACAAAGCATGATAGCGAAAGGCTTCATTCTAATGCTGCACATCCCTGGCAAAGATAACTGTGCAGATATCCTTACCAAGCATTGGGGACACTCAGTTACGTATCCACTGCTCAAGCCCATCTTCCACTTCTGTGGAAATACCGGCGACCTCCTCCAAGATGATGGAAGCATCATGTAAACGTGATGACCTTTCACAAGGAAACATGGGGAGTATTAAATTCCTTTTGTGTCCAGAAGTACCAAAGCTACACGATGGTAGATATTCTATTCATACAAATCAATGAGTCCCATATCAACCAAAATAATCAATTCCCACAGCATATCGATTCCCACGGCGCATCGATTCCCATCACGTATTAATGGTGAGCAATCTCTGTTTTATAATATTGCCCTTGTTCTTCGGTGAGCAAACTTTGATTTCGTAAAATATAACACGAGCTACGGGAGCAATTCCTGATCATAATGATAAACATATCATAGGATCTTCCTAACGGAACAAGAGAAGAAAACCGTTGGTGTGTGCTTCTCACACACAATATATATATATATATATATATATATATATATACAGATATATGGTCAACGGCCAATGCATGTACGGAAATAATCAGCGAGTAATCTCATCACTACGCAACAGCAGTTGCAACGTATTCATCTCAATAAAAGAGATATCTTGCGTTTTGGCAAGATTTCACTTTATCTCATACTTTTAACATTCAACTGATTTATATCCCAAAATTCACACTAGTTGCTACCAACTACCTGTAATCTACATTACTAAGGTCTGTCTTGCTGTATCTGAATAAGTTCACAGTAAGAAGAGATCTGGCATTTCCATAGTCTCGCCTGTAGTCTGATTATCCGTTGCTGAAAGTATCCAATCACAATTGTCACGCGTAGAGTACAATCGTTTGTCTACTAACACGCTAACACAGTGTTGCTGTTCTTCAGAAGCCTTTGAATCAGGCTCTTAGCAGACCAGATTCAGAAGGAAAGTAATAAACACGGCAAAATACAGACACAGAATTACTTTTGGCTCATATCATGACAGAAATTGTCCATCGATTACATGTAACATCTAATCGCTAATACAGTTAGAGACCGACGTGATCGATCGACCGATCAATCCATCAAGGCACAAACCCCGCTGGAATGTGCGTCAACAAAAATTCCAAGTCAGATCACTACAAGAAATAGCACGCCAAAGTACAGACACAGAAATAACTTTGATTCGTATCACAACAGAAATTGTCCATTGGTTACATGTCAATCGATTCGATCGATCATCCGATCAATCGATCAATCGATCTAGGCACAAAGCCTGCTGGGATGTGCATATAAGAAAATTCCAAGCCGGATCACTGCAAACAACACGCCAAAATACAGACGCAGAAATAACGTTGGTTCATATCATGACAGAAATTGTCCATCGATTACTTGAACTTTGAAACACTCTGCTATCAGCAACAACAGGGGGGGGGATCCCCTATCCAATAGCAACACACTCCATTCCACTTGACAATCCACCGATCATGAACATCGACCGCCGCTCAGCAAAGTTGGCAATGTCCTCCCTGCCTCTCATCTGGGCGCATCTTCCAAATCAGTTGAGTCATAGTACAGTCTCCATAGCACCTCTTGATCTTGGCAATGGCTGTGTTCACATCATTCCCCCGGTCTACAAGCCTTTCCATACATCCCCAAAGAACCTTTTGATTGCAATACTTGTACTTCACTTGGCCTCGCTCCACGGCAGTGAACTCCCTTGCCGGCTTCCTCCCTCCTATTCTATTTTGGTACTCATCCCACAAGGCTTGGATGGTCTGTGGTCTATCAAACAGGGTGCTGGCCTTTCTACCACATGAGCGCCTTGCTGGGGATTTGCAAATGGTCTTGCTCCTACTCCTCCTACTCTCCGAGCTGGCGCTATTGCCATCCCTCGAACAATCTGGGTAAGGATCTTAACCTGCTGTTTGAGCTCAGCAAGTTCTGAGATCTGATGGTTCCTCGTCTCTGCTACATTGGTTTGAGTAGTGGATAGCTTGGCATAGATAGCATTCCTCCACTGCTACCCCCCTCTACCAAACGCCCCTCCACCATCTCCTTCTTCACCGTCAGGGATCTCATCCAGCCACACTGTTCCATTGATGTTGGAAGCAATCACTTCAGCTCTACAAATAGGATTCACCCCATCCTCAAGTCCGCCTTGTAGCAACTCATATCTGTGAACGGTCTGTTGCTTTAGTCCAAGGGGAACGTAGTCTGCAACAGCAGGATCAAAGCAAGCCCAAAGCAATGCCTTTGCCAGGATAGCAGCAACATCATGCCCAAAGGCTCCTCAGATCGCAGGAGCTACTGAATCACAAAGCCAGTCATTTGTTAGTCCACTGTCATCCTTCTCCTTGTACAGGCCAATCCCCCATGGGAAAGCTTGCTACCAGCATTGATATCCAGCCAGTCCAACTGCACATCCAAATATCAATATTGCATAATCTTAGTCTTCCCTCTAGCCCTGTAGTTAACATCATCTCAAGTAGCTCCTCCTCTTCTAGTCATAGTTGTAGCCCACTTCTTAAATGAATGAGTCCATAGCCTTTGCTGCCTTCCAAGGGGCCTAAACCAATCCCTTCAAGGATAGCCTTAAGAGCCTTTTGGTATGCCGGCTTGCACCTGTCTGCTTCCTTGTTCTGAGCCTTCACTGGAGAGCTGTAGTCAGTATCACCCTCAGAAAACGGCCATTGGCTCAACCGGCTGGCGCCACTACCAAGCCATGCCTCCAGGTAGATAGCAAGCCTAAGTAGTACACAGTACCTGTGATCCATAGCTCCCATGAGCAGTTGCAATGGGCAATCCCCCTTGCCATGCACATTCTTTGACCACCTCATCTGAATTGTAAGATAGCCAGCGTGTGTTCTACTAACCTGCAAGTTTTTCTTCTTCATGTGTGACGTGTCATCCCCTCTTGCAATCAAGTGCCACTGGACGTGGAGCATTGCCATGTGCTGGAGGCTGGGGAGGCTGTCTCCAACAGCAGTGAGCTCAAGCATCTGAGCAAACTCTTCATGGGTGAAAGCCCTATCAGCAGAGGTTTCAATGCCAAGCTGCCGTGTCTCCTTGTCTGCCACAGCTTTGATCAGTCAATTGATCTTGATAGATCTAGTAGTAGGATTGCCAGTCTCATTTCTTTCATCCCAAGCTGCACCAGTGTTAGTCATGAAGTAGGAGATAGCTTTCTTCCAATACCTCAAAGTGCTAGATTGGCCACTAACTGGGTTATCATCTGTTACTGGATCCTCCATTTCATACACTTTCAAACACATCCATTTGTAGATGTAATCTGGAGTAACTGTGTTGAGCTCTTCCTGGTCGAACACCCTGTCGGTGGCGTATTCATGCCCTCCAGCAATATAGGACATCAACTCCAACAAGATCTGGTGGTATCTTAAGAGCTGAGTGGGGGCATTGACATCATTGGGAATGACAGGCGCTGGCCCTCTTTGGGCCGGTCCCCTTGTTCAACAGGGCGGGGCCAAGCCCCTTGTTCAATGGGAGGCCGGCGCTCTTGTTGCTGGGCCAGGGGCGTCATCTAGGACTTCATTGTCGTTGTTGTCGTCATCTAGGACGTCATCGTCATCATCAGCAGCTAAGGTTAAGGCAGCTAGCTCACCTGGGCCATTATCTTCCTCCTCCTCCTCCTCCTCCTCCTCTTCCAGGTCATCAGAATCATTTTTTGCTGCTACAGCTGCAGCTACTTCAGCTCTTTGCATGACAGCTTGCGCACGCCAGATCGCTGCAAGGTCCTTTGTTTGCTGCACAGCCCGCGCCTCCTCCCTTGGTGATGCTGCTGCAGGATTCATGCCAGCTAAAGCTGCTGCTACTGCTGCTTGGGCCCAAGCACGACATTTGTAGGCTCGTTCCTGTGACTGAATGTTCTTTGGATCCATGCTCAGCTGACAGAGCATGTTGGCCTGTTGCTTTTGCTTGCTTGTTGCTTGTTTAATTAATTAATTAGTTAAATCAATCAATTGATTTGCAATTAAATTGATAAAAAAAGTGAGTTTTCGGCTAATCGATCAAAACTCAAGTGAGCTTGAACAAAAGCACATGCAAATTTGTGTGTGTAATTGCTTGTGTATCAATCCGTTTGCTTGTTTATTGATCTGGCCGTCCGATAACTGTCACGCGACCCAACGCAACCCCTCGCAAGCTATATTTTGATAAAATTGACCCTGGTTTTGTGATGCCCAAGGGCAATTTTTAAAATGTACAAGGTTTTGTGGTGAAGAGTTTCAACCCCCCTCAGGTTGCAACAAAAACTCTCCCCGAGGACTCAAAATGTCCCTTGATCTCTCATTTTTGACTCACCTGATTTAAAAATCCAATTCTCGCTACCAAACTTCCTAACCTTAACCCAAGATATGAAATAAAATTATTTAAGAAGTGTTTATTTGCTCCGTTGCCGTGTTGTGGCTATGTCATGTTGTGTCTTTTTTCATGCCGTCATGCCTTTTCATGATCAATCCAATAGCATCATGCTCATTTTCATCATGCTCATTCAACACCAACTTCAAAACCATTTCTTCCCCTCCCTTCTGCCAATAAAATAACATGTCAAAACCTAGTAAAAATCCCTGTCACTTCAAGAAGTGAATATCCTAGTAGGAGGAGACAAATTACAGGCCTTGGAGGAGGAGCCGTATCTCAAATCTCTGTTCTTGGAGGAGGAGCCGTTCTTGGAGGAGACAAATTTTGAATCGCTGTTAGAGGAGACAAATATCCTTTGATTAGATAAAGACCTGCGTCCGAGAACTGTTTCTCTACCCCCTGCGGGGTATTGCATGGGGCTTTCAAAACTCCGTACCTTATTTTCAAAATTCCCTGCCTTCTGAGCCCGCGTGTTTACTAAAAAACTTTGTGTGTTGCGCGCTTCTCCTTTCCAGACAAAATCTCATTGATTCCTATCTGGATCATCACCTAAAACTCACTGTCAATTTTGTTGAATAAAAATAATCAATTAAATAACAATTTCAGGGTTAGGAATATCATAAAGTTGCCGTGATGAACAATATTTTGTGTCAAACTTCTTACGTACAAATAATTTTCTCTCATCTTCACAATATGCTGTTAACTGCACTTAGTAACACACTGTGTACAAAATACCGCAATAAATACACAGTACAAAAACCATGTACAAGTCTACGGGTAATGAACATGTGTGTGCTCTGTACACTGAAATCTCTTCAAAAAAAGAACAAGTGAAAAGACCCTGCAAACACAGCAGAAAAACCCTCATAGACATGATTTATTTTTTATAGGAATTCCGATCATCAAAATCACCAATGTCATTGACTTCCATTTTGACAACCCTGCAACAACCCTTCTGTTTCTCCTTCACTAGAACAGACCATGAAGGTTCATCACCATACAAATAGTACAAAATGACACCAACTCAAATACCTACACATTACTCTACTTTGTTTTCAATTGGGAAGGGTATTCAAATGGCAAAGACAATGGCAATGGCTGGCCCTACTCCAACCCATCTCTTTCCCCTTGAATAGAGGAGGGAACGGAGACAGACATGTACAAACCCTACCAGGTTTGAACGCCAGTATGTTACTCTACTGATTTGCTGACCGGGAATGAAAACCATTTCCATTTTGACGACCATTCTATTTCTCCTGCCGTAGAACAGACCATGAGGGCTCACCACTGTACAAATAGTAGAAGATGACACCAACTCAAATGCCTACACGTTACTCTACTTCGTTTTTGATTGGGAAGGGTATTCAAACGGCAATCAAGCGCCGTTCCGAGCAGCGTTTCAAGCAGCGTTTCGAGCAGCGTTTCGAGCAGCGTTTCGAGCAGCAGGAAGCCAGCAGCAAGCAGCGGCGTTTGGAGCGGCGTTTGGAGCAGCCTTTTGGAGCAGCAGGAAGCCAGCAGCCCAGCGTGCAGCGGCGTTTCAAGCGGCGTTTGGAGTGGCGTTTGGAGTGGCGTTTTGGAGCAGCAGGAAGCCAGCAGCGAGCAGCGGCCTTTTGGAGCAGCAGGAAGCCAGCAGCAAGCAAACAACAATAGCATCAAGCGGCAACAGCAACAACGATGACAGCAACAGTGAGAGCAGCGAGCGGCGACAGGAAGAGCAACAGCAAGAGTAGCAAGCAGTGACAGGATGAGCAACAGCGAGAGCGGCAACAGCGAGAGCATCAAGCAGCAACAGGAAGAGCAACAGCAGCAAGTGGCGACAGCAACAGCGAGAGCATCAAGAGGCCGCAGCAAGAGCGACAGCAAGAGCAAGAGCAAGAACGGCGACAGCAAGATTCAATAATCAGATATTTTTTGTGATAAGTCCATGAATATTGTTTTTGTTATAGATAAGATGAATGATGAAAGAAACAGAAGTGAGTGATGTGTGATGGTTGGTGTGTCAAAACCTAATGAGCGCATTTGAGTCAGGGATTTGGAGGAAAAATACACACTAATTTGCAATTAAAAATTAGAAAATCAGATATTGTTTGTGATTAGTCCATGAATATTGTTCCTATGATGGATAAGATGAATCATGAAAGAAACAGAAGTGAGTTATGTGTGATAGTTTGTGTGTCACAACCTAATGAGCGCATTAGGGACAGGGATTTGGAGGAAAAATACACACAAATTTACAATTAGAAAATCAAATATTTTGGGTGATTAGTCCATGAATATTGTTCGTGTTATGGATAAGATGAATCATCAAAGAAACAGAAGTGAGTGATGTGTGATGGTTGGTGTGTCACCACCTACTAATTAGTGCATTTGGGTCAGGGATTTGGAGGAAAAACACACACTAGTTTGCAATTCGAAATTCAATAATCAGACATTTTTTGTGATTAGTCCATGAATATCGTTCTTGTTATAGATAAGATGAATGATGAAAGAAACAGAAGTGAGTGATGTGTGATGGTTGGTGTGTCAAAACCTAATGAGCTCATTTGGGTCAGGGATTTGGAGGAAAAATACACACGAATTTGCAATTAAAAATTAGAAAATCAGACATTTTTTGTGATTAGTCCATGAATATTGTTCCTATGATGGATAAGATGAATCATGAAAGAAACAGAAGTGAGTTATGTGTGATAGTTTGT
Organism: Pseudo-nitzschia multiseries; assembly: GCA_037355745.1. Taxonomy (NCBI): domain Eukaryota; phylum Bacillariophyta; class Bacillariophyceae; order Bacillariales; family Bacillariaceae; genus Pseudo-nitzschia; species Pseudo-nitzschia multiseries. The sequence goes on along the minus strand of JAYLWI010000014.1, from coordinate 65,726 downwards.
GTGTCACAACCTAATGAGCGCATTTGGGTCCTGGATTTGGAGGAAAAATACACACAAATTTCCAATTAGAAATAAGACAATCAGATATTTTTTGTGATTAGTCTATGAATATTGTTCCTATGATGGATAAGATGAATCATGAAAGAAACAGAAGTGAGTTATGTGTGATAGTTTGTGTGTCACCACCTAATTAGTGCATTTGGGTCAGGGATTTGGAGGAAAAACGCACACTAGTTTGCAATTCGAAATTCAATAATCAGACATTTTTTGTGATAAGTCCATGAATATTGTTCCTGTTATGGATAAGATGAATGATGAAAGAAACAGAAGTGAGTGATGTGTGATGGTTGGTGTGTCATCACCTAATTAGTGCATTTGGGTCAGGGATTTGGAGGAAAAACGCACACTAGTTTGCAATTCAAAATTCAATAATCAGACATTTTTTGTGATAAGTCCATGAATATTGTTCCTGTTATGGATAAGATGAATGATGAAAGAAACAGAAGTGAGTGATGTGTGATGGTTGGTGTGTCATCATCTAATGAGTGCATTTGGATACTGGATTTGGAGGAAAAATACACACTAATTTGCAATTAAAAATTAGAAAATCAGATATTGTTTGTGATTAGTCCATGAATATTGTTCCTATGATGGATAAGATGAATGATGAAAGAAACAGAAGTGAGTTATGTGTGACAGTCTATTTTTCCCCTCGTCACTACGCGTTTACACGTGTAGTCTGCTAGATATTCTTACTAGCAGTATTCAGTGATTTCAAGTATTAGTATTTAGATTTGTGAGCAATTATGTGTAAGATGACCTCTGAGATCGAACCTCTATCGGTGCTCTATTACTGTTAGCGATTCAGCGAGTCGGCTCGCTTATTTGCCTGTTAGTCATACGTGTGTGTTATCTCATTCGTGTGTGTATTCCCGAATGTTCGTACGTCTGTACGTTTGTTACCGGCGCTTTTCTAGAGTCCCCGTGTCTTCGTACTCGTACTGTTAAGTACTTGTAGAAGATACCTTAAGGGCCGGTCCCTTATTTGCACCGCCACATACATCTCCTACATAAGGAGAATAGCTTTACCCCACCCATAAGTTTAGTGAGTAGATCTGCAATATTAGTTTCACCGGGTTCCTTTCCTATCCGGATAATCTTTCCTGCAATGCATTCGCGTGCCTTATGGTAAGCAATGCTGTTATGCTTCTTCTTGCAAGGGCTTTCCGGGTGTGTTACATTCTTAACAACCGAGTCATTGTCACAGTACATGTTTGTTGGTCCTTCTATAGGTATGCCCATCATTCTGAGCTTATACCGTAGGCCTTCTACCATTTCGATTGCGATCTTGAGTGCCACGATCTCTGAGCCAAACGTGGATGTTTCAACAGTTGTTTGTCTCTTAGAGAACCATAGGATTGGTGCCCTGTTAACAAAGATGATGATTCCCGTATGAGACCTCCTAGTAGCCTTGCAACCAGCATGGTCGGCGTCCACAAAACATGTGGTAGTTACGGAGTTTCCTCGTGGCTCGGGCATATCCGGAGGAATTAGTTCCCCCGCTTCCGGATAGAATTCGGCCCAGTCACATTCATGGAAAACTGATTCATCAAGTTCTGGGATGGAACAGTCAAACACCAACTTTGATTTGCTGTAATTCTTTAAGTATGCAAACAAATGAAACAATTGGTTTAGATGTCCTTCTCGGGCCTGTGCAAGATACCGGGACATAAGTGAAACAGGCATTACAATATCTAGCCTTCCGAGTTCACATATCCAACGGAGTATACCTATTAAACCCTGGTAATAGTTTTGTTTCTCCGGATCAAGTTCTGGTGAGGCATCGATTTCGGGCCTATACCCAGTTGCCAATGGTGATTTTGCGGATTTTGGGAGTACCTTGAAGGCATATTGCCCCCTACTTAGTTCCTCTTCAACAGACTTAACGGCTTTGGAGGTATACTTTGTTGAAGACATGGACCAGTACTCGGCCCCATCAACAGATGTGTTACCAATATCCGCCCCTAGATAGAAAGTGGGTGGTTCAACAGTTCCATCCTTCAGTTTGAACTGTCTTTCGATTGCATCCATTTGGAACTTTGGATCCATCCCACATACAAGGATGTCATCCACATATGCCACGCAATATTCGTAATATGCTGAGCCATCTTTCTTTACAGCCGGTCGCATATATACATCTGGATCCGCCTTGCAAGACTTATATCCAAGTCCCCTTAAGTGCTCAGACAGATGAGATCGAAATGATGCGCCCGCTACTGGTAATCCATATAGAGCTCTCACAATTTTGCAGGGCCTTCCACATAACTCTGGTGCAAATCCTTGTTCCAGTGTAGCCACTGTGTAGTACTTTTCCTTAATTGGTGCGGTTAAGTATGCATTTTGGATGTCAGCACTTAAGACCTCAAGGTCATTAAGTGCAGCAACTAAGAAGAACATCCGAACCGAATCCCTGCTGGGCACGCTTGAGTATGTATACTCCCGTGATATTTCGGGCACTTTATGCCCATCCCCAACGAGTCGGGCCTTCCGAGTTAAGTCTATCTTCACATCAAATACCATGTGCATAGTGATTTTTGTATGTGCCACCGGTACTTTGTCCTCATCATTGAACTCAAAAGCTATGAAATTGTTCTTCATTTCTTTTGCAATAGCCCGGGCCCAATAGTCACTGCCAGATTCCTCATCTATCCTTCTTGCTTCAGCAATTGTTTTTGGTAGTCTAACCCCATACTTATGGGATTTGGTCCAATATTTGGTCTTGGCGCTGGAGATAATCCGGTCTTTCTTCCGAATTACCCGATAGGCCCACCACTTGAAGGCTGGCTCATCTATTATGCCTTGATCCTTGGCGAACAGGGCCGTTTCGACGGGGAAACTTTCCTTCATGTCACTTAACTTTGCCCAAGAGGAAGTTCCATCTTTCCAACTGACCAGGATTCTCCACCCTTTGGTTGTCGGCTTAGTCCGAGTTTGTCCGGACTTAGTAGTGATAGTTGCCTGTTGTACTGTCAGAGCCTCTTTATCCTTTTCATAGTCAAGTAGCTCGTTCAGGAGACAATACATGCGCCCTTCATCGTCCACGGAGGAATAGAGATTCTCCGCTAGCACATTTGCTGTGTAGATCTCAATGGATCCGTCCGGCATAGAAACCTCGTAGGACCTTGTGTCTAGGAGTGGATTGTTATTCTTTTCTCCGACTAGGATTCCGCTTGCGTCCCTGTACCGGTTATTAACCGTACCGCGAATCCGTTGGTCCCCTATCTGCAGTAGCACTTGGCTTCCAAGGTACTCATCAAGATTGTCGGTTAAGTCATCAATATCCGGGGAAGACGCCTCTGGCTCAGCCATAAGTACCTCGTCCTCACCCTCATATTTGCCATCGAATAGGCCCAAGGGTGGTTCCCCTAATTCGTTTTCCAGGTAAGTATCCGAGGGCTTTGCCTCATCGCCGATCTTTTCATTAAGTAGCTTGTTGTGTTCCTCTAACTGCAGGATAGTGTCTGGGTGTTTCCATTCCACTTCAGATATAGGCCGTGTGCCGTTTGTTATGTGTACTTTTCCAGTCTTAAACAATACGTAGTGACAATCGCCACCTCCATAAGTATCTCCACATGGGCCCAGCCATCTTCCGTATTTCTCCGACTTATCCTGTAGGTCGTACCACCGGATGAAATCGTACCAGTCGTGTATCATGTATGGGGTTATATCCGGAGTATATCCATGGACTAACTCAAACCCCGTTCTTCCCATCGCAGATGGGTCCCCAGATGCGGTGTTACTTAACCTTCCGGCCGCCAACATTCCACAAAAGGCCCAGCACCTCCTCGGGCTTCCTTTCTTAGAAGTCATTAATCGGATTGATCTCCTTAGGTCCCCTGCACTGTGTTCTGCCGTATTCTGCCACCAACAGTGGGGCTGTATGTAGGTTTGGCGTATGCGATACTCCGATCGAAGTTTAGTCCATTTGGTGCTGTGTGTCTCATGATTTCCTTGGGCCTTTGCCCCATCGGTGACAAGGTGTTCCGGTATTCCTACCTCATTTATGAAGCAAGATAGTCCGTCGTGGCATCGTTTCTCTCCTCTTACTGGATAGAATGCCACATATCCTTTCCCATTGGTAAAGATCTGTGCGTCAGTATCATTCCGAATGATACTCGGTACTTTGAACTTCATGGTATCAGCGAACCACCGACCCTTAAGTACTTTTCTGTTTCTCCACTTTTGGGTCTTTAGCCTTCGGGTGATTGGTTGTGTAAGGTTTCTTATGCCTTCCTGGGTAGTAACTTTAATCGTTTCTTCGGCCCTCTTAACACTGATGTTCCACATCTTTGCAATGGCCTCTGAATCATATCTGTCCACTTTCTCCGGAATCCTTATCGGAGGTCCCCATTGTCCACGCCGGATAAATGATCTCTTCTCTAGGGAAGTTTCCTTATCTATCACATCCTGTTGGCGGCGGAGTAGTTTCCTTTCTTTTGTCCGAGCTTTTGCTTCCTTTTGGATGGCAAGCTCTTCCTCTGTTAGGGAAATCGAAGTTTTGGTTGAGGTAGCTGAAATTCGGAGTATCTCCGAGCTTTCTCTGTCCCCGGTACCCTTAACAAAAGCTGAGTGTAACCGGTCGCCAATCTCTTGTTGAGTATACCCCGGCCGTTGAGTACGGGTTGTACAGATTTTCTGTAGGTATCTGAGGCGATAATCCTTGTGTTTTACATTGATGAGGATAGGGTTGTCTGTGGAGCGTATCCACGATTCAGTTGTCCCAGTCGATCCTCCTCCAGAGAGGGCGGCCACTACTCGTGGGAACGACGCGGTTGCTGATTCTTCGTCTTCTCTGAAGTGGGGGGCGTATGGGTCCCAGGTATGAGTGTCGGTTGCAAGGACTTGGTCACATGTATCGAGTTCCCGGTGTGTCGGCTTCCGCGTGTCAAAGTATGACAGAACACCATCAACTAACAATGGTATTGCCAATTCGAAACCGTCGGCCCGAAAGATAAGACTGTGACTGGAGGAACTGCAGTATCTTCTTGGTATGTCTTCGACCACATTCAAATTGCATTCTCTGATTTGGTTCGGGCATATCAGACTGTGCTGCAATGATTCTCCGAAATAGAGGGCCTGTCCGAATACCAATATGTATGTGATACCGTCCGTTGGGTCTGTCCAAGCAGTAGCACAACGGGCAATAGGAACATCTTTCATTGGTGAGTACACGTCTGAAAATGGAGCAACATCAGCAAACATCATGATAGAATCCAGTGAATCGAGTAATACCATGTTAGATCCAGCTGCAGTCGTGTCTGCATGGCTATCCAGCTCGCAACGTCCTGGCTTAACACTGGATGACTGGGTCATCTCTTTGAGATGGACTATCGGCCGGCCTACCCGAGGTTCTATCTTAAGGCCCCGGCCGGCGAATCAATTCCCATTCCCGTTTCCAATGTGGCTGTGACAGCCAAACTGGTTCCCAGCTGAACTGTGGTTATTGGGAGGGTTTGCAGCTGTGGCTGCTGCCACTTTTGATTGTTGGTTGCCCCCGCTATTGCTTGCATTCCTTGCTTGTTTTAGCGCTCGGACTTTTTGTTGCTGCTCTTGAGACATGCTCAACCATATTTCTCGTGGATAGAACTTGCATTCAACGGGCCCTTTATAGGTCCCTGGTTGTGCCTTTGAGCCACCACTATTGTTGTTGTTGTTGTTGCCTTGTGGCTTGTTGGAAGAGAAGTTGCCGCGTTTGTTGTCACCTTTCCTCTTTTTATTGTTAGTGAAGGCTGACACATTCCTACCCCTCTTTTGTGGTTGATTCTGGAGTTTCTTTACTCCAAGCATTCGAGTAAGATACGCCGAAGCCTTCTCAAAATTTGCGTAATAGTCCGATTCTTCTGTTATTACATTTGGGATGGATTGTTCAAGTCGTACATCCTGTAGGGATCGTACGAAGTCGTACACAAACTGGTCCTCAGGTGGGAATGCGCTGTATCTTATCAAGGTTTGTTTTGCGTCATGCCATAGCCTTTTGTGCCTGTCAAAGTTGTAGTGTTTGGAATCCCCCGTGTACACCGATTCCCGGATAAACTGCCTTTTTTCTTCGACAATTAGTTTTACGTTGGTTGCCTCATAGGCTTGAGAGTAGAGGGCAAAGTATGCCTTTCGGCCGTCACCCCCTACCCCGTGTTTGGTCCCAAAGCTTTGTATATAGGACCAACCGGGTCCGGATCCCACCAGCTTAAACAATATCCCCCAGAGAGTATTGTTGTCTTTAGACCAATGGGAGTTGGCGTGAATCGTGCATCTGATTGCATACTCAGTCCAGTCAGGGTATGTGTCATCTGGGCCCGATCCGACCGTTCCACACCTGTCGGTTTCTCCGACTGCAGATTGTTGTCTTATCGTGTAAAGTAGGGATGTCTTGGTGACACCCCTCTTATGCCGTAGGTATTCACGTAAGTTCTCATCAAATTCCCTGAACTTTGACATCGTAGTCAGTTTGTCGGGTAGTGTTAGGTCCTTAACGGCCGTATTTTCATCGTCCTCCTTTGTAGATCTCAAACGTTCCCGTGTATCCATCTCGGCCGTTGGGTCCTTGATCCAGTCCACTTCGGTGGCCGTTGCGCCTATCATAGGCTGGAATTTGATCCAAGCCACGAACAGCTTCAGTCGATCGCCAAATGCCCTTCCAATAAAGACTTCCTGTGGATCCGGGCATAGATGGTGTTTTGCCTTGGTTAGAGACCCTAGAGTGGACTTGATCCCTTCTGAATCGAGGTCTGCAATGGCCTTCGTGTTAGAATATCCATGCCTGAATATTTCGTTTGCTGTAGGCCTGTTGACCCCAAAAGATTCGAGGATCTTCCTGAAACAAATCTCAGCTGAGGTCAGCGACCTTTCTCCTTCGTAGCCGGGGATGCCATCATTGGCCTCTGCCCTTTCTTTGGCTTCTTTTGCTGTCGTTGATAGGGATATGTCCCTGCTTGATAGTCTTGCGACCAGGGTCACCGTGAGTTGCTCAAGCTGTTGTGGGTCCAATCTTGTTGTTACCGATGGAGGTAGTAAGCCTATCAAGTTGCCCGCCGCCTCTGTTGCGGCCGCGTCCGCTGCTTCTGCTTCTGCTACTGCTGCTGCCGCGGTTGCAGCTAGTTGAGCTCTGGTTGGTGGCGCCATGGTGTGTTGTTTCGGAGTATGCTGTAGGAATTAGGCTTGTAATAAGGGGTTTGTTAGCTTTTGCTTTCATGAGGAAGCTGAGATTGTGATTTTCTGAGTTCTGAAGCAACTTGTGGAGTGTTTTTCTTTCCACGTGCTTTTGCTAGTAAACAGGTTCATATCCACGGTATGAGGATTGATTCCTATCGGAACCCCAATTTTTCAGTTCCTCTATACTTAAGCTCAACAGTTGTTTCCCTTTTTCCGAAACGGTATCGAATATTTGTTCGTCTCTTATTAAATATTTGGTCCAGCATTTTTCGTCATTTCTATTTTTTGTGTATGTATTTATCCAATACTGGGTATGTATATTACCTCGGCTGGTTTTGTTATCATATCATTTGTATACGAGTGAGTATACTTGGGCTCTTTTCTGTAGGAATTGAATTTGGTTCCCATTTGCTTTGTTTCCGAGGTCACGTTTTCGAGGTCGCATGCCTCTCTTTATTAACGGTTCTTTTGTAGCCGTTATACGATTCGCAGTACCGAACACACGTACATCGCATTATTCCGGACGTTATTTTGCCGTTGTATTTTCGACACATCTTTTGCTGTTCCCATCGTTGGGGACCTCTTGCAAGTGTCTATTTTGGTGGGTAACAAGCTTTTGGTGTTCATTTCTCTCCCCTACAAACCTCAGTAGAAGCCACGGGTATTAGCCTGGTGTGCTCTGCTGCGCTAGTGTTGTTAATCTTCTAAGCGCCTGAGTCTCTTCTGTTGGAGAGGGTCTTTAACGTCCAGCCTCTTGGCTTCAGACGGCGATTAACCAGTGATCAGTCGGCAATCAGCTTTCATTTTCTTTACCCAGACTCTTTGAGTCCATTTGGGTCTGATAAACTCTATTTTTCCCCTCGTCACTACGCGTTTACACGTGTAGTCTGCTAGATATTCTTACTAGCAGTATTCAGTGATTTCAAGTATTAGTATTTAGATTTGTGAGCAATTACGTGTAAGATGACCTCTGAGATCGAACCTCTATCGGTGCTCTATTACTGTTAGCGATTCAGCGAGTCGGCTCGCTTATTTGCCTGTTAGTCATACGTGTGTGTTATCTCATTCGTGTGTGTATTCCCGAATGTTCGTACGTCTGTACGTTTGTTACCGGCGCTTTTCTAGAACAGTTTGTGTGTTACCACCTAATGAGTGCATTTGGGTCCTGGATTTGGAGGAAAAATACACACTAATTTACAATTAGAAATTCAATAATCAGATATTTTTTGTGATAAGTCTATGAATATTGTTCCTATGATGTATAAGATGAATCATGAAAGAAACAGAAGTGAGTTATGTGTGATAGTTTGTGTGTCATCATCTAATGAGTGCATTTGGGTCAGGGATTTGGAGGAAAAATACACACTAATTTGCAATTCGAAATTCAATAATCAGACATTTTTTGTGATTAGTCCATGAATATTGTTCCTATGATGGATATGATGAATGATGAAAGAAACAGAAGTGAGTTATGTGTGATAGTTTGTGTGTCACAACCTAATGAGCGCATTAGGGACAGGGATTTGGAGGAAAAATACACACAAATTTACAATTAGAAAATCAAATATTTTGGGTGATTAGTCCATGAATATTGTTCGTGTTATGGATAAGATGAATCATCAAAGAAACAGAAGTGAGTGATGTGTGATGGTTGGTGTGTCACCACCTACTAATTAGTGCATTTGGGTCAGGGATTTGGAGGAAAAACACACACTAGTTTGCAATTCGAAATTCAATAATCAGACATTTTTTGTGATTAGTCCATGAATATCGTTCTTGTTATAGATAAGATGAATGATGAAAGAAACAGAAGTGAGTGATGTGTGATGGTTGGTGTGTCAAAACCTAATGAGCTCATTTGGGTCAGGGATTTGGGGGAAAAATACACACTAATTTGCAATCCAAAATTAGAAAATCAGACATTTTTTGTGATTAGTCCATGAATATTGTTCCTATGATGGATAAGATGAATCATGAAAGAAACAGAAGTGAGTTATGTGTGATAGTTTGTGTGTCACAACCTAATGAGCGCATTTGGATCCTGGATTTGGAGGAAAAATACACACAAATTTACAATTAGAAATAAGACAATCAGATATTTTTTGTGATTAGTCTATGAATATTGTTCCTATGATGGATAAGATGAATCATCAAAGAAACAGAAGTGAGTGATGTGTGATGGTTGGTGTGTCACCACCTACTAATTAGTGCATTTGGGTCAGGGATTTGGAGGAAAAACGCACACTAGTTTGCAATTCAAAATTCAATAATCAGACATTTTTTGTGATAAGTCCATGAATATTGTTCCTGTTATGGATAAGATGAATGATGAAAGAAACAGAAGTGAGTGATGTGTGATGGTTGGTGTGTCATCATCTAATGAGTGCATTTGGATACTGGATTTGGAGGAAAAATACACACGAATTTGCAATTAAAAATTAGAAAATCAGATATTGTTTGTGATTAGTCCATGAATATTGTTCCTATGATGGATAAGATGAATGATGAAAGAAACAGAAGTGAGTTATGTGTGACAGTTTGTGTGTTACCACCTAATGAGTGCATTTGGGTCCTGGATTTGGAGGAAAAATACACACTAATTTACAATTAGAAATTCAATAATCAGATATTTTTTGTGATAAGTCTATGAATATTGTTCCTATGATGTATAAGATGAATCATGAAAGAAACAGAAGTGAGTTATGTGTGATAGTTTGTGTGTCATCATCTAATGAGTGCATTTGGGTCAGGGATTTGGAGGAAAAATACACACTAATTTGCAATTCGAAATTCAATAATCAGACATTTTTTGTGATTAGTCCATGAATATTGTTCTTGTTATATAAGATGAATGATGAAAGAAACAGAAGTGAGTGATGTGTGATGGTTGGTGTGTCACCACCTAATTAGTGCATTTGGGTCAGGGATTTGGAGGAAAAATACACGCTAATTTACAATTAGAAAATCAAATATTTTGGGTGATTAGTCCATGAATATTGTTCGTGTTATGGATAAGATGAATCATCAAAGAAACAGAAGTGAGTGATGTGTGATGGTTGGTGTGTCACCACCTAATTAGTGCATTTGGGTCAGGGATTTGGAGGAAAAACACACACTAGTTTGCAATTCGAAATTCAATAATCAGACATTTTTTGTGATTAGTCCATGAATATCGTTCTTGTTATAGATAAGATGAATGATGAAAGAAACAGAAGTGAGTGGTGTGTGATGGTTGGTGTGTCAAAACCTAATGAGCTCATTTGGGTCAGGGATTTGGAGGAAAAATACACACGAATTTGCAATTAAAAATTAGAAAATCAGATATTGTTTGTGATTAGTCCATGAATATTGTTCCTATGATGGATATGATGAATGATGAAAGAAACAGAAGTGAGTTATGTGTGATAGTTTGTGTGTCACAACCTAATGAGCGCATTTGGATCCTGGATTTGGAGGTAAAATACACACAAATTTCCAATTAGAAATAAGACAATCAGATATTTTTTGTGATAAGTCTATGAATATTGTTCCTATGATGGATAAGATGAATCATGAAAGAAACAGAAGTGAGTGATGTGTGATGGTTGGTGTGTCACCACCTACTAATTAGTGCATTTGGGTCAGGGATTTGGAGGAAAAACGCACACTAGTTTGCAATTCAAAATTCAATAATCAGACATTTTTTGTGATAAGTCCATGAATATTGTTCCTGTTATGGATAAGATGAATGATGAAAGAAACAGAAGTGAGTGATGTGTGATGGTTGGTGTGTCATCATCTAATGAGTGCATTTGGATACTGGATTTGGAGGAAAAATACACGCTAATTTGCAATTAAAAATCAGAAAATCAGATATTGTTTGTGATTAGTCCATGAATATTGTTCCTATGATGGATAAGATGAATGATGAAAGAAACAGAAGTGAGTCATGTGTGACAGTTTGTGTGTTACCACCTAATGAGTGCATTTGGGTCCTGGATTTGGAGGAAAAATACACACTAATTTACAATTAGAAATTCAATAATCAGATATTTTTTGTGATAAGTCTATGAATATTGTTCCTATGATGTATAAGATGAATCATGAAAGAAACAGAAGTGAGTTATGTGTGATAGTTTGTGTGTCATCATCTAATGAGTGCATTTGGGTCAGGGATTTGGAGGAAAAGAAATACACACTAATTTGCAATTCAAAATTCAATAATCAGACATTTTTTGTGATTAGTCCATGAATATTGTTCTTGTTATATAAGATGAATGATGAAAGAAACAGAAGTGAGTGATGTGTGACAGTTTGTGTGTCACCACCTAATTACTGCATTTGGGTCAGGGATTTGGAGGAAAAATACACGCTAATTTACAATTAGAAAATCAAATATTTTGGGTGATTAGTCCATGAATCGTGTTATGGATAAGATGAATCATCAAAGAAACAGAAGTGAGTGATGTGTGATGGTTGGTGTGTCACCACCTAATTAGTGCATTTGGGTCAGGGATTTGGAGGAAAAACACACACTAGTTTGCAATTCGAAATTCAATAATCAGACATTTTTTGTGATTAGTCCATGAATATCGTTCTTGTTATAGATAAGATGAATGATGAAAGAAACAGAAGTGAGTGATGTGTGATGGTTGGTGTGTCAAAACCTAATGAGCTCATTTGGGTCAGGGATTTGGAGGAAAAATACACACTAATTTGCAATTAAAAATTAGAAAATCAGACATTTTTTGTGATTAGTCCATGAATATTGTTCCTATGATGGATATGATGAATGATGAAAGAAACAGAAGTGAGTTATGTGTGATAGTTTGTGTGTCACAACCTAATGAGCGCATTTGGATCCTGGATTTGGAGGAAAAATACACACAAATTTACAATTAGAAATAAGACAATCAGATATTTTTTGTGATAAGTCTATGAATATTGTTCCTATGATGGATAAGATGAATCATGAAAGAAACAGAAGTGAGTGATGTGTGATGGTTGGTGTGTCACCACCTACTAATTAGTGCATTTGGGTCAGGGATTTGGAGGAAAAACGCACACTAGTTTGCAATTCAAAATTCAATAATCAGACATTTTTTGTGATAAGTCCATGAATATTGTTCCTGTTATGGATAAGATGAATGATGAAAGAAACAGAAGTGAGTGATGTGTGATGGTTGGTGTGTCATCATCTAATGAGTGCATTTGGATACTGGATTTGGAGGAAAAATACACGCTAATTTGCAATTAAAAATCAGAAAATCAGATATTGTTTGTGATTAGTCCATGAATATTGTTCCTATGATGGATAAGATGAATGATGAAAGAAACAGAAGTGAGTTATGTGTGACAGTTTGTGTGTTACCACCTAATGAGTGCATTTGGGTCCTGGATTTGGAGGAAAAATACACACTAATTTACAATTAGAAATTCAATAATCAGATATTTTTTGTGATAAGTCTATGAATATTGTTCCTATGATGTATAAGATGAATCATGAAAGAAACAGAAGTGAGTTATGTGTGATAGTTTGTGTGTCATCATCTAATGAGTGCATTTGGGTCAGGGATTTGGAGGAAAAATACACACTAATTTGCAATTCAAAATTCAATAATCAGACATTTTTTGTGATTAGTCCATGAATATTGTTCTTGTTATATAAGATGAATGATGAAAGAAACAGAAGTGAGTGATGTGTGATGGTTGGTGTGTCACCACCTAATTAGTGCATTTGGGCCAGGGATTTGGAGGAAAAATACACGCTAATTTACAATTAGAAATTCAATAATCAGATATTGTTTTTGATTAGTCAATGAATATTTCTGTTCCTGTCATGAATAAGATGAATGAGGTAAGTCTAATTTAATATACTTTTTTAAGTAACCTTAATCACCGAAGGTGGATCTAAACTACTCAGTCTGTATCCAGACTTTAACGCCGCCTCAATCGACGAGAGTTTAAGTCCCAAGTTGTAGAATGACAAATGTTTCAAACAAATCCTGAAAGCAAGCAGGGAGATTACAAAAATACAAACTGATGAATGAGACCCTAAGCAGAAGCCTAACAGGAGGCATCTGCCCCAATCATACAGTAGGAAGGGTATGCACATAGGAGGAGCAGCGCCACATGACTCCACTCAGGCGGGCTGGTTCTACGGTATGTGGGATGGAAGAAGATAGGGGCCATGGTCTTGGAGGACGAAGAACAAGGCGGGCTGGAAGGGAGGGTATAAAGAGCAAACTGATGAATGATGCTCTAAGCAGAAGCCTAACAGGAGGCAGCTGCCCACAATCATAAAGTAGGAAGGGTATACACAAAGGAGGAGCAGCGTCGCATGACTCCACTCAGGCGGGCTGGTCCTATGGTATGTGGGATGGAAGAAGACAGGGGCCATGGTCTTGGAGGAGAAGAACAAGGCGGGGGAATTTGAGTAGTGGAGGTGCATTTGATTTTTGGATCGTCGTCGTCGAGCTTTTCGATCAAATTTGCCGCCGACAACCGTATTTTTCGCCGACCGCAGTAGGAAGGGTATACACATAGGAAGGGCATAGCGCCGCACTCCTTGGTGGAAGAAGCAAAGGGGGTACACTGGGATCCTACGGTAAGGAAATGGAAGCCCCTAAGTGGAATTCAGTTAGTGGAGGGCACAGGGGCCACGGTCTTGGAGGAAGAAGAACAACAAGGCGGGCTGTACACTGGAGGGGTCCTATGTAGGATGGGAACCATAAAAGAACAACACTTAGAGGGCACAGGGGTCATGGGCTTGGAGGAAGAAGAACAAGGCGGGCTGTGCGCTGGAGGAGTACTATGTAGGCTGAAACTTGAAGTGCGACCGGGGAAGGGACTTGAAGAACCAAGTGGAACACTGGAGGGGTCCTATGTAGAAACGGGCTCTAATTGAAACCACGTAGAAACCACGGGGCTGTATGTGTGAAAACAGATGCCAGCTGTAAGGCACACCTGAAAGGTATATGTAGGAAGGAGGGCCCTAAGTGAAAACACTTAGGGACCAGGGGCTATAAGTGAATTTACACTTATAGGTCAGGGGAGGAACAGAAGGGAACGTGAAGTTCGACCCACGATAATTCTCTTATCTCGCAAGAGACTTGAAGAACCGGGTGGGACACTGGAAGGAGGGTCCTATGTAGAAATGGGCTCTAATCAAAACCACTGAGGAGCCAAGGGGCTGTAGGTGTGAAAGCAGATACCAGCTGTAGGGCACACCTGATGGTATATGGAGGAAGTAGGGCCTTAAGCAAAACCACTGAAGGACCAGGGGCTTTAAGTGAATTCTCACTTAAAGGTCAGGGGGGGTACATAGGGGAACTTGAAGTTCAACCTGTGAGACCTCTCTTATCTCACAGGGAAAGAAACGCGAAGAACCGGTGGGGACACTGGAAGGGTCCTATGTAGAAACCGGCTCGAATGGAAACCACGTAGTAACAAAGGGGCTATAGGTGTGAAAACAAATGCCAGCTGTAGGGCACACCTGAAAGATATATGTAGGAAGGAGGGCCTTATGCAGATAGACAAACCACAACATTTCCAGCATTCTGTGGGGCAAAGTTGTTCCCAATATGCATTTGATGAGTCATGATGAATGTATTCATGGCTTGGACCGAATACTTTTGGAGTCATTACCCAATAAGTCAGTTTGTGCCCTGTAATTGCACCAAAAATACCCTCATGTATGCCATTTGGGGAGTCAAACCACAACATTTCCAGCATACTGTGTGACAAAGTTGTTCCCAATATGCATTTGATGAGTCATGATGAATGTATTCATGGCTTGGACCGAATACTTTTGGAGTCATTACCCAATAAGTCAGTTTGTGCCCTGGAATTGCACCAAAAATACCCTCATGTATGCCATTTGGAGAGTCAAACCACAACATTTGGGGCATTCTGTGGGGCAAAGTTGTTTTCAATATGCATTTGATGAGTCATGATGAATGTATTCATGGCTTGGACCGGATACTTTTGGAGTCATTACCCAATAAGTCAGTTTGTGCCCTGTAATTGCACCAAAAATACCCTCATTTTTGCCATTTGGAGAGACAAACCCCAACATTTCCGTCATTCTGTGTGGCAAAGTTGTTCCCAATATGCATTTGATGAGTCATGAAAAATGTATTCATGGCTTGAACCGGATACTTTTGGAGTCATTACCCAATAAGTCAGTTTGTGCCCTGTAATTGCACCAAAAATACCCTCATGTATGCCATTTGGAGAGTCAAACCACAACATTTCCAGCATACTGTGTGGCAAAGTTGTTCCCAATATGCATTGGATGAGTCATGATCAATGTATTCATGGCTTGGACCGGATACTTTTGGAGTCATTACCCAATAAGTCAGTTTGCGCCCAGGAATTGCACCAAAAATACCCTCATGTATGCCATTTGGAGAGTCAAACCACAACATTTTGGGGATTCTGTGTGACAAAGTTGTTCCCAATATGCATTTGATGAGTCATGATGAATGTATTCCTGGCTTGGACCGGATACTTTTGGAGTCATTACCCAATAAGTCAGTTTGTGCCCTGTAATTGCACCAAAAATACCCTCATGTTTGCCATTTCGTCCGATAACTGCGTCCGAGAACTGTTTCGCGGGGTTCGAATTTACTTCTCGCGCACAAATTTTGTGCGTGATTTTAACACGGCAATATTTCTGGACACCCTGAAATTCGCGCCGATTGTATAAGGGTATATGTAAACTCAGCACTATTTCTGTGCGCGTGATGCACATTACTCTACTCTCAAATAAAAATAATTTATTTCAGTCTCTAGCAGAACCGAATTATTATTCTGTACGAACAACACTTACTTCTATTCACGAATAAAAAAGAAATCTTGAGTCAGTATTAATTCCAAAATATTAATCTACCAAACAACAATTCGATTCTGCTCCCCTAGTTGTGAATTCTATTTCTTGACTACAATATTCCCTTTTTAAAATGTAGATTCTATTATGCTTGATTTATTCCTATTGCAACGTATTACGAATCCTCCATTATTTCTAATATTCTCAAAATTAAGTTCAAGATTAGTAGTAGTTTTGTATTATGTATGTACTGTTATTTTCTACATTAGTTCACCCATAGATAAACTTTCATTCATCAATGCTGTTATTGCCGGATCAATATAGACGTTTCTTTTCTTTTTCTTTTTTGGTCCACTACAATTAGTGGAGCTGCTACTAGTAATATTTGCATCGCCCTGCTTATTGTTGGTGTAATTTGTCGAACTTTCGTTCCTAAATCTGTCCCTCATCATTTCTTCCAATTTCCTTCCTGTTTCTGGGTGTTTTCGCATCTCGCCAATTTTGTCGCACAAGTCACTGAACAACTCGCGACCTTCCTCCATCCATCCATTTCTGCTTCCACTGTCTGAATCGCAGAATTTTTTTTTTTGTCGCGGAATCGTGGCATCACCCTTTCGCCGCTGCTGGTTCACCCATACATGATGCTCATTGTAGATTAGTACCAATGCAAATGCTTCATCTGCTATAGTAAATATATCACTCAGCAAGTGCCTCTCCTTCCGTTGTTTGAAATTGGAATTTGTCGGATTGATTGCCGACATGATTCTTGTAACAAAATAATAAAAATCTTCATCTTCCGCGTCTTTGTATGTTCTGTATTGAGGGTTTAAAATACCTGTGTTTTCATATTCTGTGTCTTGAATAACTGCAACAGTACCAGGGAATGTGATAGGGACTCGACCTTTTCTGTAATCGTCTGTACGGAAGTATCATAAGTATCAACGTGCAGCATGTTAGTGTTGTCGGACCAAAAATAGATTCTCAAAATCCTAATTTCAACAACCAATTCTCCTGTCTGTATTTACCTATCCAGTTTTTTCTCGCTAATGTTTGTGAGTTGTGCCTCAATGCGGTCAGTACTGTCCCTACTCGTTTCCTGTAAAAGGAACAGAATGCCGCAAGTGGAATATTTGGTGGCTTCATAACCGCACTTTCTCCAACAGCTTTATTTATTACAAGCGCCATTACCTTGTCATTGATAGGGAACTTCATGTTGGGGTACCAATGTTTTTTGACGTAATCCCTTAGCTGCTTCTCCACTCTTTCACTCATATCACTCAAAGCCTTAAGCATATTGTTGTCTATTATAAGTCCATATTCGTCTGTAATTGTACTTACTGCTCGTTCTCTTGTGTCGCCGGCATTGTAACTCCCCTCTCCCTGCATGGTTGCCTCCGTTTGTTTAGGTACCATTACTACCTTTCCCACCCCTATATGTGGTTCCCTCTCTTGTTTCCGTAAGCGTTTTGCCACTTCCTCTGCCAATTTGTCATATTGGATATTTTTCATGACATGTTCGGCAACATCCTCTAATTTGTAGCATTCTCCGTTACATGTTTTCTCTACCACATTGGTTTTTGTTGTTCCTTCTTTCTGTTGGTTCGTTACTGTAGTGGTGGTTGTGTTGGTAATGGTCAGCGCTGGTTCGTTACTCTGGTTGATGGTGTTTTGTTCTTCCGTGTTTGTAGTAGTAGAAATTGTGTTGTCGGAACCATTTTTTTTACTGTTGCCCTTTGATGCGTTCATAGTTGTGGTATTACTGTTACACACTTTGTTAGTAATTGCGGTGTTTGTTTTCACTCTTTTTTTCTTACCGTTGTTGTCCCCTGTATTTTGATGATCACCGGGCCGGATGGTTTTGTTGTTTCGAAGGGTCTTCCCCTCGGATTTTTTGCTTCGTCGTGTCTTTCCGATAGCATTCATATTTTTTTATTTTATTTTCTGAATACGGTGTCGATCAAGAATCATGTGTTTCTTTTTGTGTGGTTTTGTGTGTGTACTAATAATTTGTCGGGTTGTGTACGGTGTTTTGTGTTGTGTGTGTTGTGTGTGTCGTGTGTGTGTGTGTGTGTGTACGGTGTTTCGTGTAGTATGTGTACGATGTTTTGTGTGTAGAATTTTTCCGTGGGTTCTGTACTATGTTGTTTGCCCGAACATCTTCTGTGTGTTGTCTGGTTTTGGGCGCGCTGTTATATTTGTAGCAGTAGAGCACGTACCTGTGCAAGCCACCCCTCCCGCGCCATAATTTTTTCAGAAGGGAAACATTTGATCACACTAAGGTTATTTATTTCAATCCTCTAGTCACATGTAGAATCTCGTAGACTGCTGCACCTAACATACCGTACTGTCTTGTGTGCCATTTGTATCTACAAACCACATCATTGTCTGTACTGTGTGTGTCAAAGTTGTTCCCAATATGCATTTAAAAGTTGTTCCCAACATGCATTTCGTAAGTCATGTGATATGCATTCATGGCCTGGTACAAAAACTTTGGTAGTCATTACCAAATGAGACTGTTTGTGCCCTGGAATTGCACCAAAAATACCCTCATCATGTTTGCCATTTTGAGAGTCAAACCACAACATTTTGGGCATTCTGAGTGGCAAAGTTGTTCCCAATATGCATTGGATGAGTCCTGATGAATGTATTCATGGCTTGGACCCGATACTTTTTGAGTCATTACCCAATAAGAAGTTAGTTTGTGCCCTGGAATTGCACCAAAAATACCCACATGTTTGCCATTTGGAGACTCAAACCTTAAGATTTTGGGCATTCTATGTGACAAAGTTGTTTCCAATATGCATTGGAAGAGTCATGATGAATATATTCATGGCTTGGACCAGATACTTTTTGAGTCATTACCGAATAAGTTAGTTTGTGCCCTGGAATTGCACCAAAAATACCCCCGTGTTTGCCATTTGTAGAGTCAAACCACAACATTTTGGGCATTCTATGTAACAAAGTTGTTTCCAATATGCATTGGATGAGTCATGATGAATGTATTCATGGCTTGGACCCAATACTTTTTGAGTCATTACCCAATAAGTTAGTTTGTGCCCTGGAATTGCACCAAAAATACCCCCATGATTGCCATTTGGAGAGTCAAACCACAACATTTTGGGCATTCTGTGTGACAAAGTTGTTCTCAATATGCATTTGATGAGTCATGATGAATGTATTCATGGCTTGGACCAGATACTTTTTGAGTCAATACCCAATAAGTTAGTTTGTGCCCTGGAATTGCACCAAAAATACCCTTATTTTTGCCATTTGGAGAGTCAAACCACAACATTGTGGGCATTCTGTGTGACAAAGTTGTTCCCATTATGCATTTGATGAGTCATGATGAATGTATTCATGGCTTGGACCAGATACTTTTTGAGTCATTACCCAATAACTTAGTTTGTGCCCTAGAATTGCACCAAAAATACCCCCATGATTGCCATTTGTAGAGTCAAACGTTAAGATTTAGGGCATTGTATGTGACAAAGTAGTTCCCAATATGCATTTGATGAGTCATGATGAATGTATTCATTGCTTGGACCAGATACTTTTTGAGTCATTACCCAATAAGTTAGTTTGTGCCCTGTAATTGCACCAAAAATACCCCCATGTTTGCCATTTGTAGAGTCAAACCACAACATTTTGGGCATTATATGTGACAAAGTTGTTTCCAATATGCATTTGATGAGTCATGATGAATGTATTCATGGCTTGGACCCGATATTTTTTTAGTCATTACCCAATAAGTTAGTTTGTGCCCCGGAATTGCACCAAAAATACCCCCATGATTGCCATTTGTAGAGTCCAACCTTAAGATTTTGGGCATTCTGTGTGACAAAGCTGTTCCCAATATGCATTTGATGAGTCATGATGAATGTATTCATGGCTTGGACCAGATACTTTTTGAGTCATTACCCAATAACTTAGTTTGTGCTGCCCTGGAATTGCACCAAAAATAGCCCCATGTTTTCCGTTTGTTGAGTCCAACCAAAACATTTAGGGCATTGTATGTGACAAAGTTGTTCCCAATATGCATTTGATGAGTCATGATGAATGTATTCATGGCTTGGACCAGATACTTTTTGAGTCATTACCCAATAAGTTAGTTTGTGCCCTGGAATTGCACCAAAAATACCCTTATTTTTGCCATTTGGAGAGTCAAACCACAACATTGTGGGCATTCTGTGTGACAAAGTTGTTCCCATTATGCATTTGATGAGTCATGATGAATGTATTCATGGCTTGGACCAGATACTTTTTGAGTCATTACCCAATAAGTTAGTTTGTGCCCTGGAATAGCACCAAAAATACCCCCATGTTTGCCATTTGTAGAGTCAAACCACAACATTGTGGGCATTCTGTGTGACAAAGTTGTTTCCAATATGCATTTGATGAGTCATGATGAATGTATTCATTGCTTGGACCGGATACTTTTGTAGTCATTACTATCCAATAAGTTAGTTTGTGCCCGGTAATTGCACCAAAAATACCCTCATGTTTGCCATTTGGAGAGTCAAACCACATCATTTTGGGCATTCTGTGTGGCAAAGTTTTTCCCAATATGGTTAGGGTTACATCCGGTTCGCAAATTCAGTAATTATTTGTTCTTATATGTGGACTTCTCGCAAGTTCTTTACCCCCATGCAGTCTTTTTCGAACGTACGTACGACACTCTTTTTCGAACGTACATACATACCGTACATACTAGATTCGTACATACGAGATTATTTATTTGTTCTTATATGTGGACTTCTCGCAAGTTCTTTACCCCCATGCAGTCTTTTTCGAACGTACGTACGACACTCTTTTTCGAACGTACATACATACCGTACATACTAGATTCGTACATACGAGATTATTTTTCGAACGTCGTACGTACGAGATTCTTTTTCGAACGTCAAGATTCTTTCGTACGTACGAGATTGATTTTTTTCTTTCGTACGTACGAATTATCTAGTACAAAAAACGTGTAGAATTCTACACAAATCTACACTTGTACCAAATCATGTAGAATTGTACAGGATGTATGATTTTTTTTTACCTCGCGACAAAAAAAAAATCTTTCCCACACAAACACTAATAAACTTTTATTACCTCGCGACAAACAAAAAAGATCACTTTTTCTACCTCGCGACAAAAAAAATCACTTTTTCTACCTCGCAACAAAAAAAACAATCTACCTCGCAACAAAAAAAAATCACTTCATAATCTGCCTTCTTACATCCGACTTATTTGACTAGGGTGTTGGTTCTTGTAATCAACACTCCGTCCGAGAACGTTTGATCCAAAACCTCTTTTGAGCCGGAGGATCTGTTGTCAGATATTTTAGTCCGAAATAACAGCCTTGTACTGGAAAAGAAGTAGTTAGCATTTGACGAGAAGGGGATTTGCTGGATAGATATTGTTTGGACTGCAGCCTTACATATACGTCTTGAAATCAATGAACTGGCTTTGTCCCTTGCAATTATATCAACAGGAACAAGGTACTGTTTTTCGTGACATGGAGTAAGAAGTATTCTACGGCAGCAACTACAATTTCATCGGGTCGAGTGTCGGAACGACGTCGGAACAACAAGCAAAGGTAAGAATTGGAGAGATAGGCATCGGCAATGGCAACGGCAATGGCAATTGGTTTTCTACTCCATCGGCGTCGACAACCGCAATTGATTCGTCTTCCACTCCATCTGCATCGACAACGGCAATTGATTTGTCTTCCACTCCACTGGCATTACTGATAATGTATTTCCTCTCTATTTTTCTTCTTATTTTCATAGGAACAGATTGGAACCAACAGATCAGCGGATCGGAAGCAACAAATTGGAAGAAACAAATCGTGGGGCAAATCTTCCCTTGAAATCGTAAGCATCGAATTGATCGGAAGAATCAAAGAAGGCAACAACAAAAGGAGGCGTCGGCGTCGGCGTCGGCGTCGGCGTCAGCGGCAGCGTCAGCATCGAATCGATTAAACGCCAACAGTCTTGGTTTGTGGCATCATGTAGATAATATTATTCTGTTGTTAGTATTTACTCTACTACATCAAAAGATACTCACCCATTTTGTTCAATTATCATGTATTTGAATAGGAACGGCAATCGATCCCACACCAATCAATCTGCAAAACGAATCGGTCTGCAAAACGAATCGATCCAACACCAATCGATCTGCAAAACGAATCAATCTGCAAAACGAATCGATCCAATCAATCGGCAACGAATCAGCGGAACGCTCCTCCTCCTCCTCCTCCTCCTCCTTTAGGAAACGCTCCTCCGACAACGAATCAGCGTACCGCTCCTCCTCCTCCACCGGTAATCGCTCCAAGCGACAACGAATCAGCGAAACGCTCCTCCTCCTCCACCGGGAATCGCTCCAAGCGACAACGAATCAGCGAAACGCTCCTCCTCCTCCTCCTCCTTTACGAAACGCTCCTCCGACAACGAATCAGCGAAACGCTCAACCTCCTCCACCGGGAATCGCTCCAAGCGACAACGAATCAGTGAAACGCTCAAAGCGAAAACGAATCAGCGAAACGCTCCTCCTCCTCCACCGTGAATTGGTCCAAGCGACAACGAATCAGCGATCCACCAAACTTGCTACTCCTCCACCGGCGCGCGGCAACGAATTGTTGGTATCAAATCGCTCCTCCTCCTCCACCGGGAATCGCTCCTCCTCCTCCACCGGGATCTGCAACACCAATCGATCCAACACCAATCGATCTGCAACACCAATCGATCCAACACCAATCGATCCGCAACACGAACCAATTGATCCAACACCAATCGATCCGCAACACGAACCAATTGATCCAGAAGCAAGCGGGAACCATCGAACCAAGCGGGCTTGCTCCTCCACCGGCACTCCACCCGAATCGATCATCCACTGGCGTTCCACACAAATCACTCCTCCTCCTCCACCGGCGCAACCCATAGTAGTAGGAGGCACCAATCAATCCAACACCAATCGATCCGCAACGGCAAATCGATCCGGAACGGCAAAACGATCCGGAACGGCAAATCGATCCGGAACGGCAAATCGATCCAACAACACCAATCGATCCAACAGAACACCAATCGATCCGATCAATCCGGAACACCAATCGATCGGGAGCAACACCAATCGATCTGCAAAACGAATCGATCCAACACGAATCAATCCGATCCCGTTCCTTCGATCCTTTCATCGGTTAAATCTTTTTGTCCCGCTCGTCGGCTCTCTCTCCTGCACCCCCGAGGATAACGAAGATCACTCAACACTTCAATACCACTGCCGTCTTGGAATCCCGGCTTGACGGACGTTTACTTCATCCGAACCTTCGACTGTCTTCCCTGACAGCAACACCAATCGATCTGCAACAGCGAACGACGGCAACAGCAACGTCGCTCCTCCTTCTCCTCCAGCGGCGATCCACCATCGAATCGCTCCTCCTCCTCCTCCACCGGCGATCCACCCACTTGGCTCCTCATCCTCCAGCAAATCGATTCGTCGTCGTCCGCCTACAACGGCAATCTTTTTAGGCAAGAATGAAACCAACCACAACGAATGGAAAGCAATTGTCAGCACGAGGAAGGAGGCAAAAAGCAAATAGGAAACATGAGAGAAGACATAAACAGAGAATGTCTTCAAATTTTCTGATCATTGCAGCACCAGTGTCGAACAGCCATGAGACTTATAAACAATTGTCGCAGATAAAACCGGAGAGGAAGAGGGTAAATAAGCCCATTGACAAACCTGTCAAGACAATAGCACTGAAAAACAAATACCAATCAACTGTGGTGGCAGGTAAATACATGGAAACCAATTGGTGTGGTGGCAAAATAGGGGGAAAGAAGAAGTATGAACCGGAACTGGCATTGTCTATCGACAATTTTGAGACGTTGGATAGTACGAAAGAAGAGCATATTCTTGCAGTTGACGATTATAAACCATCGTTGCGCATTTTTGCCAAAGTTTCAAGAGGTTTAGCAGAACGACACCTGGCTTCCAAGAATAATATCAACTTGTTGAGAGAATTCGCTCCTGCCATTGTTGGAGCAAAACCAACCGTTGGAAGAGGGGTTAAGCGCGGCAGTATCAATGATGATTATGCTATCATTGGAATTCGACCAGAAAGATTGGATTCAAATATTGGTGAGTATGTTTTCAAAAGTCATGTCGATCCCAGCATCAAACTAGAGCTAGAAGAGAAAACAGTTGAAATTGTGAAGCATATGCATCATAGTTTAATTGACGTCGAACCATTTGTTGCGGAGGAAATGGATGTGTTGTCTCAGATTCTGTCTCGTACAAAGCTAAATGCAATTGGGCAGCAGGCCTTAGCATTTTCGATCGGTCGCAACTACCATTCTAGATGCCATGTGGACGATGACATGTACTACACTCGTTTGACAGTAATTGCTCCGGCAGAAGTGTCTGCTGACGAGGTGATTTATTATTTTGTCTTCCCCATGTATGGAGTGAAAGTTCCATTGAGGTCAGGAGATACTCTATTGTTCAATCCATTAGTATTACATAGCTGTTCGAATCCAAAATACGAAGGCTGTTATATTATGAGCGCCTATGTATCTCGCAAAACTGTGCTTAGAGCTAACCCTCTATAGTAAAATTAAACAATAGTTTAAAGTTAGCCGGTACATTCACCCTTGCTACTCAATCGGAACTGCTGTCCGAGCTTTCGCTCTCTGAACTAGATAGAGAATCACTGGATTCGTTATCATTCAATGCCATCTCAAACGGTTCCAACTGGATGTCGTCCTGTAGTGTGCATGCGTTGTACAAAGATTCGTAAGACGGTGGTGTAGCAGCATTTTTGCTTTCAAAAAAATGTAGCCAGGAGATCCGATTCGATATCACTAGCCAATCACAATTGGTTATGGACCCATCAAGGCCTTGCTCTGGAACAACTGCCAGCTCGGAATGGATAGTGTCGACATGAAATAGGTACAGTGAATTCATCAGGCGACCACGTTGGACAAATTCAGAAGCTGTTTTCTTAGGCACATCTTGAAACCGACGAGCCACAGCATACATTCCGTTTGTATCAATTGGATAGCCACCAATACTACTGTATGGCTGCTTCAAACTCTGTACAGTTAAAAAGCATACCAGATGGCACGGTATGAGCTTGGGATTGTTATTTAAATCAAAGTCCAATTTCATCAAACACCAATCCATCCAGACGGAGTTCAGCAGAGAACTATCCGATCTATATGAAGGATGCGAGCGAAATATAAAATTAGACCCACAAGCAACATCGAAACGATTGTGCTCTGTAACTCCACAAATGTGTGAAGGATTCTCCAATAAAGGTAGCACAGAATCACAAACAAAGTCGAGTATGTCAGAAGGAAAAAATGGTTTGCTTTTGTTCGTAGAACGAAGCCACTTCATTGTTGATTCCCCATTTTCGGTTCTCATTATATGAAAATGAGAACCGCCACCATCAGGTCGTTCAATTGGAGGAGGATCAGGCGGATGCAAGTTGAAGTGATATGTTGCCTGGCTTAGCATCATTTTCTCGGACTTTCGCTTCGCCGTTTGACCGATTAGTGATGCAGCATTACCTTGCGTGTTCTTGGAAGGAGCTTTAATCTCAGTTTTATGGTGAGACTCATTCGGAGCACTATCCCAGCCTGCGGGGCTCCCCCATAAAGAGATATAATCTGGTAGGTGAAAGTACAGGTGATTCTTGATTAGTTTTGTTCCCATCCCTTTCCTGTGACATGTGGAGTTTATACAATTAATAAAGTGAACAATTGTTTTTGGGAGATTCTTTAAGGAACCATATTTCATTAGACCGTGTTTAAGAAATTCTTCCATTGATAGAATTAGCTGAATTACCTCTATCTGTTTCTTTACAAAACGATGGTCACCAATAATGTCAGATCCATGTTTGGAAACCATAGCGATCAGAAGAGAAATGAGCATTCCAGAGAAATCATGCCCTTCTTTCTTCGTAGTTGATAATAGCTGAGTCCCAAATTTGGTGCGAGGAAAATCTCTATCGGACTGGCGTGATAACAAACCACCGTACCGTTGTGCTAAATGGCCAATACTGTTAGCAACAGCCACACCGTGCTTCAAATTGGGGGCATAAACACATGGAACACTTCCGCGGAGCAACAATTCAATTGACTCGATGGCCCGTTTGGCAGTACCAAGCTGGTGCATGTGCAAACATTCACCGGGAGTTGCAAAATGAATGTTGTTCTGATTAGTACCAAAGCATAAATCATGAAATACATTCCTTATGTTGTGATGAGAGTTGTTTTTGAAGTTCTTATTGATATCGTTTAGATCTGTGCCGGGAAAACAATGGAAATCAACAGGTGACCACTTCTTTGTTGCAGGTTGAACAGAAGGAATGTTTATGTTCGGAGAATAACAGTTGCAGTGACGGCACATCCGCATGACACCCTTATTGAAGGAGCCGTATTTTCCACACAATTTATCGTGAAGTTCTGTGTCGCCAATAACATAGGCAATGGCAAATTTCATTTTTACCCTCCACTGTTGATTTGCGTACGGAAGATAATTCCATTCGATACCACCGTCTTCGTTACACGCGGCTTTGAAGGAACGAAACGCTACTTCCAAACCATTGTGAAGATTCTGAATTTTTTCCTTTGAAGTGGCAGGACGAGAGTGTCTGGTTGACTCCCATTCGGGGTCGGGATGGAAGTAAATAGTTGTCCATGCTTCAGGTCGAGAACGAGTCTCCACATTAAAAATACCAAGTGTCATGTTCAATGGTGTTAACGTAAGTCGTCCGTGCGCATCCAAAGATATGCCGTCCATGTAAAATATAATAGGAACAAGAATTTCTTGCGAATTGGGATTGCAAATTTCTTTCCAAGAAGATTTCCACCACGAGCCGTGATGCAATTCTGAGATTACAGAATTAGGATTCAACTCAGGATTATTGTCGGGAGACAGAGGGGTGGAATAGTCGGGAAAGGAGAGGTTTTCTTCTATCATTAGCTGCTGGTCAGAAAGAAGAGAATAAATGGCATCCTTAAAAGAACGGACATACACCTGAGTGGGCTTATTATCAGGTAACCAATTCAGTATATGAGGATGAAATTTCATATCGGAGAGACCAAGATTGGATTGGAGATTGTCAAAAATTGCTTGCCGAGATCTAATTTTGGCATCGCAAAAATCAAAACCCGGTCTCATTTGACTTTTCTTTGCCCACTGGAAAATGGATTTGAATGTGTTCAGTGGCAATTGGTGGAGTTGTTAGTTGAACGTTAAACACTAACCCTAATCCTAAGAGTTGACAACGTAACCTTGTAGACGGAGTTTATGTGGGGGGGGTTTGGGGGGGGGAAAATACGTAGAAATATTAAAAAAATCTGTTTTTAACAAGTAGACTTGGTACAAACGCTACGACTAAAAATCGCTAAAAAGCTTAGCCAAACATTTATTTACGGAAATGAGATGCTTCTTCTAAAAGCAATAGTAATATCATGTGGCGCGCGCTCATTTTTATGGTAGCAAACTCTCATTTTTTTGGTTGCAAGTAACCATAAGATTTAACCTGAATAAAGGAAAAAATCATACGATTAAAATCTGTCTTAGATCAAGTTGGTCGTCACGTCACGTCATTGTCATCGTCGTCAACCTTGCGATGAAATTAATTTTCGTTTCTCCCCTAAGCTACGAACGCAAAGCCGTTCAACAAAATCGATACCGCCTCCTCATTGCGGACATTTTGGTACCAGTTTGGTCTCCTAGCTCCCAATATTCAGGGAGATATCAATTTTTTACTGTCACCATTCTTGGTTTCATGGCAATGACAACGACTGAAATTAATTTTCGTTGCTCCCCTAAGCTACGAACGCAAAGCCGTTTGACATAATCGATACCACCTTGTCATTGCGGACATTTTGGTACCAGTTTGGTCCCCTATCTCCCAATATTCAGGGAGATATCAAGTTTTTACTGTCACCATTGTTCTTGTTCTTGGTCTCATTGTTGTTGATTCTTTGTTTGCTTGCTTCTTTTTCCATTACCGGTACGAAAACAAAAAGTGGAAAAAGAAGCAAGCAAGAGATCTAATCGTGAGATGGAGACTCAAATAATATTACTTTTGTTTTTAGGGTGGCCTTATGTAATCCGGTGAAGGTGCAAACTGTCATTTCTACTGTCTTAGTACTGAGCTCAATTGATGTAGCGAACCGAATGTAAGGAATGGTAGTGCCACGTGGAACGTACGACGTACGACGTACGAACCGAACAACACCCTTGAGTATGTAAGATCTCACTGTATCACCAACGTAGGTACGAACTCTACGATCACTCACTTCATGCAGCAAAACCAAATTGGTGGAGTTGTTAGTTGAACGTTTAACACTAACCCTAAGAGTTGACAACGTAACCTTCTAGACGGAGTTTATGTGGGGGGGGTTTGGGGGGGGGAAAATACGTAGAAATATTAAAAAAATCTGTTTTTAACAAGTAGACTTGGTACAAACGCTACGACTAAAAATCGTAAAAAACAGGACCCAAATAATTATTTACGGAAATGAGATGCTTCTTCTAAAAGCAATAGTAATATCTAGTGGCGCGCGCTCATTTTTATGGTAGCAAACTCTCATTTTTATGGTTGCAAGTAGCCATAAGATTTAACCTGAATAAAGAAAAAAATCATAAGATTAAAATCTGTCTTAGATCAAGTTGTGTTGTCGGCGAAAAAATACGGACTTTGTCGGCATCAAATTCGATCGAAAAAGCCGACAAAACGAACGAAACGACGACCGAGGTGCGGAATACGAGAACAATCAAGCGTTAGAATCAAATGCACCTCCACTACTTGGAAATCCCTAAGTGGTAAAAACGATATCACTTAGGACTACAAACAAAAGACAGTAATCGGTTAGAAACAAGACATATCCAAAGACCTGACCAATAAGTGAACACTTGGAATCCATAAGTACATTCAAAAGAATATACTTGATATCCCGTGAGGAAATTACTTATTGCAATCAAGAAAATCAATACCGATTCCAGATGGGCCTCATATCTAGCATATATACCACGAACAAGCATACGCCCCATCGAACAGATTACTTAACAACATGAATGACCGATACCGCCAAATGACCAATACAGTAAGACCGACACGACGCTAATACAGCAACAGCAACGACAGTATCGGTACGAGGATGGTAACAAATAACCGGGCAAGATCTCTACCATGTAAAATACAGCAGAGAGCCCCGATACAGTGAAAATACCCAGTAAAAATAAGAGCCTCTCCTTGAGCTCACATCTCTTTAAATTTAAACAATTCGTTATACCTATCCGGTCGATTTTTAGAGTAACAACAGGTTATAGAGCCCTTATACCTTCCACTAACAAGTGGATACCTTAAGCTACCTATCTCCGCCCCGTACAGCACCTCCACTGTCGGTCACAGCCAGAGTATACTTGGTACGGGACTCGCTTCGCCGGGCTGTATCAATAGACCTCCCCGCCTCTCTTCTATTCTTTCTTTCTCCTCCTTACTCGCGTATCAAGGGGTGTATACAGATCCTTCTACCAAGACTCTTCTTCTGTAATACACGACCAAGCATACGTATCAAGGGGTGTATCTACAGAACATTCTACCAAGAATCTCCTTCTGTAATACACATTCAAGGCCGACGCTCCGACGATTGTTACACCGACGATTGTTCTACGAGAATCTCCTCCACGATCGATTACCACGGCAACGACATCGATTATTCGTTATTCATCTACGATCGATCGAACAATCCTTATTTTACGTTTCCACGACCGTTCGAAAACGCCATTATCGATCGAAATTATTACCACATCAAACGATTGTAACAACGACGACGACGACAACGACGAAACACCGATTCGATAATTCATCATGCCGCCAGCACCTCCATTTGACTGGAATCAAATCCAGGACATTGCAATCCGATTTGGGACATTCAACACCAAAGGCAATGCCCACAAACATGAGGCCCTCAACGCCTCATTCTACCATGCTCTAGAAGACACTGCTGGCTTATTCCTCACAGATGATGCTGACAGCGAAGGACCCAAGACGCTTGCTCCAGATCCAGTAACCATGCTCAAGGAAATTATTGTAAACGCAATCATGGATATCATTCCCCCCAAGGAACAAACTGAGATCAATAAGGGACACATATCCACCCTTTTTGCGGACGCTTGTCTATGGTATGTTGCTCCAGACAAAACACCGAAGAGAATCCGAAACAAACACTCAATGGACAAGGCAGGAACACTAGCCGTTGCGCAAGGACAAGAAACTCTCCTCATAGAGATCAGAGCAACCCACTGGGGCTTCAAATCAAACTGGGACGCAGTACATTTTGACGAAGTCTATGACACAAAAATCTACAACTTCCCTGAAGGAGACGCCAACGATGAAAATGCCACTGCGCCAACTCCAGCGACGGCAACAGGCACCGACATGCAGCAATTGACCACTCTACTCCAGCAACTGGTCGACAACAGCAACACCAATAACAATAACAATAACAATAACAGTGCCGGCGCCAATTACCAAGCTCTTGACCTTCCATGGAATCCAGCAACATTACCACCACCTGTGAAAGAGCGATATTACAGGCGAGATGAATTCCTCACCAAAGATGATATGAAGGACTTCCCAATCACCTACACCGACTCATCGGGAAATGAAACAATTGTCAGGCAAAACTACTACCTACACAATCTAGGCAGTGGCAGAAATGACCAGCGCCTGATCACCAGAAGTGGTGACTGTTTTGATCTCACCAGAGCCTATGACAAGTCCAAGGAAGCTGCTAGAGACAAACTATTCCTCTCAGGCTTTCCACAACTACAGGATGCAACGGACCCTCAGGTTAGGAAATGGTACAGAGAAATCACAGCTCACTCACAGCAACACCATATTTATGTCCACCCATACTATCTATTCAGACGTGAAGCTGACCACCTCAGAGGATTCACAATTGGTGATGACCTTCCACACGACCTGCCTTCTAGATATGAATTGGCTATCAATGAATGGGGAAATCTCATTTACACGGCACTGAGAACTGATAAAATCATCCCTGACTCATGTGCAAGTATGAAGGCCACTATTCAGAGCTTTGAAGGCAGACAAGGATACGAAGCGCTATACACAGTTATTGCTCAAACACATCCCAACTCAAAAAGGCCATCCAATGCCAGCAGAATGGTCAGAAACCCTCCCAACCAAGATCCAAATGAATCCCTTGAAGAATACTACTTCCGGTACAAGGATTATTTGAGACTTAGAGTGTTCCTCCAAAACCAACCCAGCACTATCAGTTCAACAGAAGAAGTTAGCAACCTGATTGCAGGAACCACCCTCTCAGAAGAGCTCTTCAAAAAGACAGAAGATGAACGCGACTCTGATGATCAATTCAAAAGAGACAAATACAAGGCAGGTAGGCTTCTCCAAACCCTTCAAACCTATGAACAAGAGATCAAGGCTGAACAAAAGTACAAGAGGGACACCTCCAAACCAATCCGGCCCAAGCAACTGCCTGTCTCAGGTACCAGACCAGGTCCCCGTCGGAATGATCGGTTTCAAAAGCGCGCTAGCAACAGCACTGTTAGGACACCCTCTACTTTGACATCCCACTCAATCAGCCTGATTGAATCACTTGGCTACCCGGAGATGGATGAAGAATCTGACGATCCCTTCCTCCACCAAGCATACTGCAATGCCATCACGGTATTCGATAAGCAACCTAGTCTTTTTGACACATCCAGAAAATGTATTGTTTGCCACATGTCTGGTCACAATTTTGATAATTGTCCTGCATTGCAAGATATTGAGTCCCTGAAGAAACATAGGATTGCTGCGGCTGTTTTTCTGAACAAATCCAATAAACAGACCCAACAACTCTTGGATTCCACCCAACAAATCTCTCAGATCAACATTGGTAATGAAGATCAAGATGAGGTTTCACCTGATGCTGCAGTAGAAAACCAAAATTTTTGCAATGGCCAAGAATAGAAAGTCTTTCTTGGAGCCATACTATGACATCACCTCAAGATGATCCTCAAGGATTTGACAACATCACAGCGTCCCAAGTGAACAGCTTATGCCCCTCCTTGGACTCCAGCAGTGTCAGCTCCTATGAATCTGTCATAATTGGTGCCGTCGACCTCCTTCCAAAAGACAGCCTCCAGTCATCTATACCAATTGATGTCTACTGTGACATGGAATCACTCAGGGCTACATCCCCTACATTGGAATCACACCTGAAGACCAATGAGGATCCCAATTTCGATAGGGACAACCCTACGCCAGTTGATACATACAATGTGCAATCCCTCGTCCCACCGGACCCTATTGCAGCTACAGCCTACTTCCAACAGGGTGTCCGGGCTCAGATTGACACCGGTGCAAAGGTTTCCTGCACAAACCTCAAACACATCCTGCACGGTTACAAACCTTACACCAAGATAAGAAAATGTCCCGTCAGGCTTACAGCAGCAATAGGAGGCACAGCAGCCACCTGCATCCCTGAAGGCTCAGGATATTTGCATATCCCAGCACCGAATCACATTGGATATATCAAAGTTTTCTTCTACTATTCTCCCTCCCTGTCAACAACATTACTGAGTGAGAACAATATCTGTGGCATGACATCCCGTACGCGATGTCAGTTCAGTGGACAGTCCATCCATAAATCATTCACTGAGAACCTTGACTCATCTGCTCCACAAAATGGCAACCTCACCATTATTTGTCATCACAAGCAGAACACTGCCTGCAGCATTGTCCTCCATGGGAGCATCATTGATGGTCAATGCTATACACACCCAGTACTGATCCCAGATGTTGATATTGCCTCTCCATATGCAAATTGTGCAACATCGTCCGCCTATGCCTTAGCGACTGACATGC
Source organism: Pseudo-nitzschia multiseries (assembly GCA_037355745.1). Lineage (NCBI taxonomy): Eukaryota > Bacillariophyta > Bacillariophyceae > Bacillariales > Bacillariaceae > Pseudo-nitzschia > Pseudo-nitzschia multiseries. The sequence continues at coordinate 32,802 of JAYLWI010000014.1, read as the reverse complement.
AGTTCAAGGAAGCTTGTGAACTGGCCTCCAAAGAAGCAATTAGCAACTACAGGTATGATATATACACAAACCTTGTCAATCTGCAGACATGCACTGAAGCAGCGAAAGCTCAGTCTGATACCAGTGTCATACCAAGGTTTGATGCCAAACTGTTTTTCACCAGAATTGTGGACAAAAATATCCCTATCCAAGCCATCAAAACCAAGACATCGAAACTCCTGTGGCACCAAAGGTTGGGACACCCATGCGATGATTTTCTGTATCAAGCTCATAAGCACATCATTGGAGTCCCAAAGTTCAAACGGCAAACCAGTATTCTTGACCAATGTCCAACTTGCATACAATGTAAGCACACCAAAACACCTGCTGGCTCACATTCCACACGCAAGGCCACACAACCCTTTCAGGGTTTATCTATTGATTTTGCATTCTCAGGTACCAAATCCTCCAACAGCAAACGCAAGCGCGATTATGAAGGCATTCATGGAGAAACTGCTTGGATTCTCATCACAGATCACTATACTGGTATGAAATATGGAGACACGCGAATCTCTAAAGCAGCGCCACTACACTGGTTAGAGCATTTCTTCGCCCAGCACAACCCAACTTGTGCCGACAAGTATGTTTCAGTTGATCAAGGTGGAGAACTCTATCACAATCCTGACATCCGAAACCTATTCTCTGCGTTTGGATATTCCATTTTCCCCACTGGCGCGGACGCTTCACACCAGAATGGCACAGTTGAAAGAGCACACCGAACTCTTGCTAACTCCATGAGGACAATGCTGTCTGGTGCTAATTTGCCCATCAAGTTCTGGCCCTTTGCTTTCTACCATGCACTCCGGTTGTCCAATGCATTCCCTGAAGGCACCCAACTACATTCACCATTGGAATTGGCAACTGGCCGTAAGGAAAACCTTGCTGATTTCCGAACCTTTGGTTGCAGAGTTTGGGTTAGACCTCCAGGCAAGAGATCAATCAAGCTCAAACCCAATGCAAGAAAAGGCATATTTCTAGGTTTTGTACCCTACACTACCAGAAACATTCTGTGGTATGATACTGAGACACACAGAGTCAAGATAGCCACGCATGTCAGATTTGATGAAGGCATGAATGATCTCCCACTTGCAGACCTCCCCACTAATGTCAAACACCTGCTCAGGACAGATGACAACATTCCACTTCCTGCGGAACCCACTGAGGTGTCATCCAGTGATTTTCAATTCTCTATCTCCCCCTTTGCCGATCTCACAAATCTCAGGCTCACTGTCTCCCCATCTTGTACTGATCAAACATTTGGCCTCCGGTATGCCAATGATTCACTGCTTGGCAGAGCTTACATCACCGATATCATCCCAAACAGTCCTGCCTCAAAGCTTTTCTCCTCACACAAGAAATCTCTCTCCAAGCTACGAGGTGCTTATATTGTCTCCATCAATCACAATCGTGTCTTTACTGCTGCTGATGTAACTAAAGCTTTACAGGCCTGCCACGATCGAGGGGTGAGGGATTCTTCAATAGATACACCAATTACCTTTGCACTTGAAGAGAAATTGTCTATGAAGGAGGTCAGGAAACACTCAAATGAATATGGTTTATTTGCTCCCAATACCTCCTGGAAGGAACCCACTGCTGAAGAAGATCCACCATTCTTGGACCGGATTTCCTCCATCAAAGCTATCCAGCGCATTGGTACAAAATACAAGCAGCTGATACAATCAAGAATCAACCAGGTCGATAGCACTGAAGCACTCCATGCCTCCATCCAAAAACACTTGGCGCCAACTGAAGACGACATGGATGTTGTCATTCCTACTATTGATATTGCATCTCTCAGAGCTATCACCAAGCTTCATAAACCAGGAAATCAAGCATTACCACTAGATGCAGATTCACTGTCCACTGAAGAAATTGAACTTTTCATCAAGGCCATCAATTCCAAGGCAACTACACCTGAAGAACAAGCGCTAGGGCACTTCACTCGAAGGAATCTCAAGCCTTTATCTACATGGCCTGAATGGCAAGCTGGGGAGCGAAAACAGCTTGATCAGTTTGAAGATTTGGAAATGTTTGGATCACCAATTCAATACCCTAAGGACCCCGACGCTATCATTCTCAGACCTCACTGGCAATACAGAGTGAAACGAAATGGTGTCAGAAGAGCCAGACAATGTTGCAATGGCAGCAAATATGCAGCGCCAACCCTGCATGCCATAGCAATGTCATACTCATCATGTGTTGAACACCCCATCCAAAGACTGTTCTTTGCCATTGCAGCAAGTCTCAATCTCAAAGTTTATGGGGGGGACGCGGCTGACGCATATGCCCATTCTCCAGGGCCCAACATCCCTACATACATGACTATTGACGATGCATATGCAGAATGGTACAGACACAAGCATGGCAGAGACATAGACAGACGATTGGTGCTTCCAGTCCTTCGAGCACTTCAAGGCCACCCAGAATCTGGAAGACTCTGGGAAACCCACATCAACAAGATCTTGAAAGGTCCCGATCTCAACTTCAAAACCACCACACATGACAGGACGATCTACACGACAGTTTTTGAAGGTGAAACGGTTTACATGCTGAGACAAGTTGACGATTTTGCACTGGCTTGCACATCAGAATCCATATCTGACAAGATCTATGACATAATTGGCGCAAAGCTGAAGCTTCCTAGAGAAGATACTGTCCCCTTCACCAAAATGGGATTGCTTGAAGACTTCAATGGAATTGATGTCAAACAGACAGCTGACTACATTGAACTGTCCTGTGCGAACTACATTGACAGAATCATGACATCCCATGGTTGGGAGACTGACTCTAAAATGAAACCTCACTCCAAGCCTTCAGCACCATTATCAACGGAAGTATTGAGTCAACTTCAATCACACACGAATGGACCATTAGAAGGCACCAAGGAACATGCTGAATTGCAATCCACATCTGGCTTCTCCTACAGGACACTCTTAGGTGAAATGATGTTTGCATATGTGAGTTGCCGGCCAGACATTGGCTACGCAGTGACTCTAATGTCAAAATACAGTTCCAATCCCACCGCCTTCCACTATTCAAGTCTGAAGAACATCGCTCGATATCTCAGAACAACCAGGTCCTGGGGTATTAGATTCTACAGACCAAATGCCGAGCCAACTTTGTCACCAGGGGAACCATACAACGATGCAGTCCAAGATCCATCACTCCCAACATTCCCGGAAGACATCAAGCAAGCCAAACTGATGTGTTTTGTGGACGCCGCATATGGAAATGATCCAAAACACCGGAGGTCCACCACAGGATACGTCTTCACTTATGCTGGTGGAGCAATTGTTTACAGATCCAAAGCTCAGTCACTTACTGCACAGAGTTCTACCGAAGCCGAGTTCATTGCTGCAGTGACAGCAGCCAAAACAGCCAGATATCTCAGATCCATACTCAGGGAATTAGGATTCATCCAAGTTGGCCCAACTCCGATCTATGAAGACAATGCATCAGCAATTGAAATCATCAATGCCCAGAAGCCAACTGAAAGGACCAGGCATATTGAAATCAGGTTCTTTGCCATTCAAGCATGGAAAGAAAATGGTGAAATCAATATGATTCATATTCCTGGAGTTATCAACCCGGCTGATGACCTAACCAAACCATTGGGATGGATCTTGCACGCCCGTCATGCAAGATACATCATGGGACACTACCCAGGTTAAATCAGTCACCCAACCGATTCAGCTTAAACGTCCGATCGATCAATGGATAGGACGACGATTCGATCCGATCCGATCCGATCAAAATGTTTGATCTATCAATCAATAACACGTCGATACAATTCCTGGCTACATAACCGACTCTAATATACTCCGACAGTAATCCAACATTGAATGAAAATACATGTTGGATCAAGGGGTGTGTTGTCGGCGAAAAAATACGGACTTTGTCGGCATCAAATTCGATCGAAAAAGCCGACAAAACGAACGAAACGACAACCGAGGTGCGGAATACGAGAACAATCAAGCGTTAGAATCAAATGCACCTCCACTACTTGGAAATCCCTAAGTGGTAAAAACGATATCACTTAGGACTACAAACAAAAGACAGTAATCGGTTAGAAACAAGACATATCCAAAGACCTGACCAATAAGTGAACACTTGGAATCCATAAGTACATTCAAAAGAATATACTTGATATCCCGTGAGGAAATTACTTATTGCAATCAAGAAAATCAATACCGATTCCAGATGGGCCTCATATCTAGCATATATACCACGAACAAGCATACGCCCCATCGAACAGATTACTTAACAACATGAATGACCGATACCGCCAAATGACCAATACAGTAAGACCGACACGACGCTAATACAGCAACAGCAACGACAGTATCGGTACGAGGATGGTAACAAATAACCGGGCAAGATCTCTACCATGTAAAATACAGCAGAGAGCCCCGATACAGTGAAAATACCCAGTAAAAATAAGAGCCTCTCCTTGAGCTCACATCTCTTTAAATTTAAACAATTCGTTATACCTATCCGGTCGATTTTTAGAGTAACAACAAGTTGGTCGTCCTCGTTGTCAACCTTGCCAGATGAGAGAGTTGGTGAGAAAAAATAATATCGGACTTGTTAGATTTGGTACAATTTGTACATGAATGAGTCGGACTTGATGTACTTACAGCTATCTACTCTCATACGAATCGAATTTATTTGATCGAAAAAGACGCGAAGGAAAGATACGAACGATCGTAAACCCGAGGTGCGAAAAAGATCGGTACCGGTACGATACACATAAAATGCAACCCGGGTTGAATTTTCCTGGCTGCGTGCAACTTTGTACTGCACGTTCTGTAGACTAAGATACCCCATTCCCCACCCTCCAAAAACAAAGTTGCGGTAACGTTTTTGTACTAGCACCGGACAGTACAGGTTGCATATTCAACCTTAAGAGGGTTGCATTTTTAGTTGCTTTTTATTGCTGTATTTTAACACGAGGTGCGCAACTTGTGCAACCCACACCCTTGAGTACCGGCCCATTATTTCACTTTTTTTTGGCGACACTCGGTAAGACTCCACTTTGGTTTCTTAGCTCATTTCTTTTTGCCGATTGCAATTCAACGCATCAAACGCCGCTCACTATTTCAACTCACTAAGCTCATATTTTCGATCCAAAGTAAACAAAAACACGAAAACATGGGCAGGATTTGCACTGTGTTCAAATTCGGTTGGTTTTTGGGTTCACGATTGAAATATATTTTGGTTAATGACTGGAAATATTTGCACTGTGTTCAAATCTGGTGGGGTTTTGGGTTGATGACTGAGTTATTTTTTGGTCTGGGACTGGCAGGATTTGCACTGTGTTCAAATCTGGTTGGTTTTTGGGTTGACGATTGAATTATATTTTGGTCAGGGACTAAATTATATTTTAGTTAGGGACTGGAAACTGAGTTATATTTTGGTCGGGGATGGGCAGGATTTGCACTGTGTTCAAATTCGGTTGGTTTTTGGGTTCACGATTGAAATATATTTTGGTTAATGACTGGAAATATTTGCACTGTGCTAAAATCTGGTTGGTTTTTGGGTTGATGTCTGAGTTATATTTTAGTCGGGAATTGGCAGGATTTGCACTGTGCTAAAATCTTGTGTGTTTTTGAATTGATGACTGAGTTATATTTTGGATAGGGACTGGAAAGATTTGCACTGTGTCTAAATCTGGTGGGTTTTATGGTTGAAGATTTAATTATATTTTGGTTAGGGACTGAAAAGATTTGCACTGTGTTCAAATCGGGTTGGTTCTTGGGTTGATGACTGAGTTATATTTTAGTCGGGTATTGGCAGGATTTGCACTGCGCTAAAATCTGGTGGGTTTTTGGGTTGATGACTGAGTTGTATTTAAGTGGGGAATTGGCAGGATTTGCACTGTGCTAAAATCTGGTAGGTTTTTGGGTTGATGACTGCGTTATATTTTAGTCGGGAATTGGCAGGATTTGCACTGTGCTAAAATCTGGTTGGTTTTTGAATTGATGACTGAATTATATTTTGGTTAGGGACTGAAAAGATTTGCACTGTGTTCAAATCTGGTTGGTTTTTGGGTTGATGACTGAGTTATATTTTAGTCGGGAATTGGCAGGATTTGCACTGTGCTAAAATCTGGTTGGTTTTTGAATTGATGACTGAATTAAATTTTGGTTAGGGACTGAAAAGATTTGCACTGTGTTCAAATCAGGTTGGTTTTTGGGTTGATGACTGTGTTATATTTTAGTCGGGGATTGGCAGGATTTGTACTGTGCTAAAATCTGGTTGGTTTTTGAATTGATGACTGAATTATATTTTGGTTAGGGACTGAAAAGATTTGCACTGTGTTCAAATTGGGTTGGTTTTTGGGTTGATGACTGAGTTATATTTTAGTCGGGAATTGGCAGGATTTGCACTGTGCTAAAATCTGGTGGGTTTTTGGGTTGATGACTGAGTTATATTTTAGTCGGGAATTAGCAGGATTTGCAATGTGTTCAAATCTGGTTGGTTTTTGGGTTGATGACTGTGTTATATTTTAGTCGGGGATTGGAAAGATTTGCACAATGCTAAAATCTGGTGGGTTTTTGGGTTGATGACTGAGTTATATTTTAGTCGGGAATTGGCAGGATTTGCACTGTGCTAAAATCTTGTGTGTTTTTGAATTGATGACTGAGTTATATTTTGGATAGGGACTGGAAAGATTTGCACTGTGTCTAAATCTGGTGGGTTTTATGGTTGAAGATTTAATTATATTTTGGTTAGGGACTGAAAAGATTTGCACTGTGTTCAAATCGGGTTGGTTCTTGGGTTGATGACTGAGTTATATTTTAGTCGGGTATTGGCAGGATTTGCACTGCGCTAAAATCTGGTGGGTTTTTGGGTTGATGACTGAGTTGTATTTAAGTGGGGAATTGGCAGGATTTGCACTGTGCTAAAATCTGGTAGGTTTTTGGGTTGATGACTGCGTTATATTTTAGTCGGGAATTGGCAGGATTTGCACTGTGCTAAAATCTGGTTGGTTTTTGAATTGATGACTGAATTATATTTTGGTTAGGGACTGAAAAGATTTGCACTGTGTTCAAATCTGGTTGGTTTTTGGGTTGATGACTGAGTTATATTTTAGTCGGGAATTGGCAGGATTTGCACTGTGCTAAAATCTGGTTGGTTTTTGAATTGATGACTGAATTAAATTTTGGTTAGGGACTGAAAAGATTTGCACTGTGTTCAAATCAGGTTGGTTTTTGGGTTGATGACTGCGTTATATTTTAGTCGGGGATTGGCAGGATTTGTACTGTGCTAAAATCTGGTTGGTTTTTGAATTGATGACTGAATTATATTTTGGTTAGGGACTGAAAAGATTTGCACTGTGTTCAAATTGGGTTGGTTTTTGGGTTGATGACTGAGTTATATTTTAGTCGGGAATTGGCAGGATTTGCACTGTGCTAAAATCTGGTGGGTTTTTGGGTTGATGACTGAGTTATATTTTAGTCGGGAATTAGCAGGATTTGCAATGTGTTCAAATCTGGTTGGTTTTTGGGTTGATGACTGTGTTATATTTTAGTCGGGGATTGGAAAGATTTGCACAATGCTAAAATCTGGTGGGTTTTTGGGTTGATGACTGAGTTATATTTTAGTCGGGAATTGGCAGGATTTGCACTGTGTTCAAATCTGGTGAGTTTTGAATTGATGACTTTTAGTCGGGAATTGGCAGGATTTGCACTGTGCTAAAATCTGGTTGGTTTTTGGGTTGATGTCTGAGTTATATTTTAGTCGGGAATTGGCAGGATTTGCACTGTGCTAAAATCTTGTGTGTTTTTGAATTGATGACTAAGTTATATTTTGGATAGGGACTGGAAAGATTTGCACTGTGTCTAAATCTGGTGGGTTTTATGGTTGAAGATTTAATTATATTTTGGTTAGGGACTGAAAAGGTTTGCACTGTGCTAAAATCTGGTTGGTTCTTGGGTTGATGACTGAGTTATATTTTAGTCGGGTATTGGCAGGATTTGCACTGTGCTAAAATCTGGTGGGTTTTTGGGTTGATGACTGAGTTGTATTTTAGTGGGGAATTGGCAGGATTTGCACTGTGCTAAAATCTGGTTGGTTTTTGGGTTGATGACTGCGTTATATTTTAGTCAGGGATTGGCAGGATTTGAACAATGCTAAAATCTGGTGGGTTTTTGGGTTATTGACTGAGTTATATTTTGGTTAGGGACTGGAAAGATTTGCACTGTGTCTAAATCAAGTAGGTTTTAGGGTTGACGATTTAATAATATTTTGGTTAGGGACTGAAAAGATTTGCACTGTGTTCAAATCGGGTTGGTTTTTGGGTTGATGACTGAGTTATATTTTAGTCGGGGATTGGCAGGATTTGCACTGTGCTAAAATCTGGTGGGTTTTTGGGTTGATGACTGAGTTATATTTTAGTCAGGGATTGGCAGGATTTGAGCAATGCTAAAATCTGGTGGGTTTTTGGGTTATTGACTGAGTTATATTTTGGTTAGGGACTGGAAAGATTTGCACTGTGTCTAAATCAAGTAGGTTTTAGGGTTGACGATTTAATAATATTTTGGTTAGGGACTGAAAAGATTTGCACTGTGTTCAAATCGGGTTGGTTTTTGGGTTGATGACTGAGTTATATTTTAGTCGGGAATTGGCAGAATTTGCACTGTGCTAAAATCTGGTTGGTTTTTGAATTGATGACTGTGTTATATTTTGGTTAGGGACTGGAAAGATTTGCACTGTGTCTAAATCTAGTGGGTTTTAGGGTTGACGATTTAATTATATTTTGGTTCGGGACTGAAAAGATTTGCACTGTGTTCAAATCTGGTTGGTTTTCGGGTTGATTACTGAGTTATATTTTAGTCGGGGATTGGCAGGATTTGGAATGTGCTAAAATATGGTGGGTTTTTGGGTTGATGACTGCGTTATATTTTAGTCGGGGATTGGCAGGATTTACACAATGCTAAAATCTGGTGGGTTTTTGAGTTATTGACTGAGTTATATTTTAGTCGGGAATTGGCAGGATTTGCACTGTGCTAAAATCTGGTTGGTTTTTGAATTGATGACTGAATTATATTTTGGTTAGGGACTGAAAAGATTTGCATTGTGTTCAAATCGGGTTGGTTTTTGGGTTGATGACTGAGTTATATTTTAGTTGGGGATTGGCAGGATTTGCACTGTGCTAAAATCTGGTTGGTTTTTGAATTGATGACTGAATTATATTTTGGTTAGGGACTGAAAGATTTGCACTGTGTTCAAATCAGGTTGGTTTTTGGGTTGATGACTGAGTTATATTTTAGTCGGGAATTGGCAGGATTTGCACTGTGCTAAAATCTGGTTGGTTTTTGAATTGATGACTGAATTATATTTTGATTAGGGACTGAAAAGATTTGCACTGTGTTCAAATCTGGTTGGTTTTTGGGTTGATGACTGAGTTATATTTTAGTCGGGGATTGGCAGGATTTGCACTGTGCTAAAATCTGGTGGGTTTTAGGGTTGATGACTGAGTTGTATTTTAGTTGGGAATTGGCAGGATTTGCACTGTGCTAAAATCTGGTTTGTTTTTGGGTTGATGACTGCGTTATATTTTAGTCGGGGATTGGCAGGATTTGAACAATGCTAAAATCTGGTGGGTTTTTGTGTTATTGACTGAGTTATATTTTGGTTAGGGACTGGAAAGATTTGCATTGTGTCTAAATCAAGTAGGTTTTAGGGTTGACGATTTAATAATATTTTGGTTAGGGACTGAAAAGATTTGCACTGTGTTCAAATCGGGTTGGTTTTTGGGTTGATGACTGAGTTATATTTTAGTCGGGGATTGGCAGGATTTGCACTGTGCTAAAATCTGGTTGGTTTTTGAATTGATGACTGCGTTATATTTTAGTACAATGCTAAAATCTGGTGGGTTTTTGAGTTATTGACTGAGTTTTATTTTAGTCCGGGATTGGCAGGATTTGCACTGTGCTAAAATCTGGTTGGTTTTTGTGTTGATGACTGCGTTATATTTTAGTCGGGGATTGGCAGGATTTACACAATGCTAAAATCTGGTGGGTTTTTGAGTTATTGAATGAGTTATATTTTAGTCGGGAATTGGCAGGATTTGCACTGTGCTAAAATCTGGTTGGTTTTTGAATTGATGACTGAATTATATTTTGGTTAGGGACTGAAAAGATTTGCATTGTGTTCAAATCTGGTTGGTTTTTGATTGATGACTGAGTTATATTTTAGTCGGGGATTGGCAGGATTTGCACTGTGCTAAAATCTGGTTGGTTTTTGAATTGATGACTGAATTATATTTTGGTTAGGGACTGAAAGATTTGCACTGTGTTCAAATCAGGTTGATTTTTGGGTTGATGACTGAGTTATATTTTAGTCGGGAATTGGCAGGATTTGCACTGTGCTAAAATCTGGTTGGTTTTTGAATTGATGACTGAATTATATTTTGGTTAGGGACTGAAAAGATTTGCACTGTGTTCAAATCAGGTTGGTTTTTGGGTTGATGACTGAGTTATATTTCAGTCGGGGATTGGGAGGATTTGGAATGTGCTAAAATATGGTGGGTTTTTGGGTTGATGACTGCGTTATATTTTAGTCGGGGACTGGCAGGATTTGCACAGTGCTAAAATCTGGTAGGTTTTTGGGTTGATGACTGAGTTATATTTTAGTGGGGAATTGGCAGGATTTGCACTGTGCTAAAATCTGGTTTGTTTTTGGGTTGATGACTGCGTTATATTTTAGTTAGGGATTGGCAGGATTTGAACAATGCTAAAATCTGGTGGGTTTTTGGGTTATTGACTGAGTTATATTTTGGTTAGGGACTGGAAAGATTTGCATTGTGTCTAAATCAAGTAGGTTTTAGGGTTGACGATTTAATAATATTTTGGTTAGGGACTGAAAAGATTTGCACTGTGTTCAAATCGGGTTGGTTTTTGGGTTGATGACTGCGTTATATTTTAGTCGGGGATTGGCAGGATTTGCACAATGCTAAAATCTGGTGGGTTTTTGAGTTATTGAATGAGATATATTTTAGTCGGGAATTGGCAGGATTTGCACTGTGCTAAAATCTGGTTGGTTTTTGAATTGATGACTGAATTATATTTTGGTTAGGGACTGAAAAGATTTGCATTGTGTTCAAATCTGGTTGGTTTTTGATTGATGACTGAGTTATATTTTAGTCGGGGATTGGCAGGATTTGCACTGTGCTAAAATCTGGTTGGTTTTTGAATTGATGACTGAATTATATTTTGGTTAGGGACTGAAAGATTTGCACTGTGTTCAAATCAGGTTGGTTTTTGGGTTGATGACTGAGTTATATTTTAGTCGGGATTTGGCAGGATTTGCACTGTGCTAAAATCTGGTTGGTTTTTGAATTGATGACTGAATTATATTTTGGTTAGGGACTGAAAAGATTTGCACTGTGTTCAAATCAGGTTGGTTTTTGGGTTGATGACTGAGTTATATTTTAGTCGGGAATTGGCAGGATTTGCACTGTGCTAAAATCTGGTTGGTTTTTGTTGAATTGATGACTGAGTTAAATTTTGGTTAGGGACTGGAAAGATTTGCACTGTGTCTAAATCTGGTTGGTTTTAGGGTTGACGATTTAATTATATTTTGGTTAAGGACTGGAAAGATTTGCACAGTGTTCAAATCTGGTTGGTTTTTGGGTTGATGACTGAGTTATATTTTAGTCGGGGATTGGCAGGATTTGGAATGTGCTAAAATCTGGTGGGTTTTTGGGTTGATGACTGCGTTATATTTTAGTCGGGGACTGGCAGGATTTGCACAGTGCTAAAATCTGGTAGGTTTTTGGGTTGATGACTGAGTTATATTTTAGTCGGGAATTGGCAGGATTTGCACTGTGCTAAAATCTGGTTGGTTTTTGAATTGATGACTGAATTATATTTTGGCTAGGGACTGAAAAGATTTGCACTGAGTTCAAATCTGGTTGGTTTTTGGGTTGATGACTGAGTTATATTTTAGTCGGGGATTGGCAGGATTTGCACTGTGCTAAAATCTGGTGGGTTTTAGGGTTGATGACTAAATTGTATTTTAGTGGGGAATTGGCAGGAATTGCACTGTACTAAAATCTGGTTGGTTTTTGGGTTGATGACTGCGTTATATTTTAGTCGGGGATTGGCAGGATTTGAACAATGCTAAAATCTGGTGGGTTTTTGGGTTATTGACTGAGTTATATTTTGGTTAGGGACTGGAAAGATTTGCACTGTGTCTAAATCAAGTAGGTTTTAGGGTTGACGATTTAATAATATTTTGGTTAAGAACTGAAAAGATTTGCACTGTGTTCAAATCGGGTTGGTTTTTGGGTTGATGACTGAGTTATATTTTAGTCGGGAATTGGCAGGATTTGCACTGTGCTAAAATCTGGTGGGTTTTTGGGTTGATGACTGAGTTATATTTTAGTCGGGAATTGGCAGGATTTGCACTGTGTTCAAATCTGGTTGGTTTTTGGGTTGATGACTGTGTTATATTTTAGTCGGGGATTGGAAAGATTTGCACAATGCTAAAATCTGGTGGGTTTTTGGGTTATTGACTGAGTTATATTTTAGTCGGGAATTGGCAGAATTTGCACTGTGCTAAAATCTGGTGGGTTTTTGAATTGATGACTTTTAGTCGGGAATTGGCAGGATTTGCACTGTGCTAAAATCTGGTTGTTTTTTGGGTTGATGTCTGAGTTATATTTTAGTCGGGAATTGGCAGGATTTGCACTGTGCTAAAATCTGGTTGGTTTTTGAATTGATGACTGAATTATATTTTGGTTAGGGACTGAAAAGATTTGCACTGTGTTCAAATCAGGTTGGTTTTTGGGTTGATGACTGAGTTATATTTTAGTCGGGAATTGGCAGGATTTGCACTATGCTAAAATCTGGTTGGTTTTTGTTGAATTGATGACTGAGTTAAATTTTGGTTAGGGACTGAATATATTTGCACTGTGTCTAAATCTGGTTGGTTTTAGGGTTGACGATTTAATTATATTTTGGTTAAGGACTGGAAAGATTTGCACAGTGCTAAAATCTGGTAGGTTTTTGGGTTGATGACTGATTTATATTTTAGTCGGGAAATTGGCAGGATTTGCACTGTGCTAAAATCTGGTTGGTTTTTGAATTGATGACTGCGTTATATTTTAGTTAGGGACTGGAAAGATTTGCACTGTGTTCAAATCAGGTTGGTTTTTGGGTTGATGACTGAGTTATATTTTAGTCGGGAATTGGCAGGATTTGCACTGTGCTAAAATCTGGTTGGTTTTTGAATTGATGACTGAATTATATTTTGGCTAGGGACTGAAAAGATTTGCACTGAGTTCAAATCTGGTTGGTTTTTGGGTTGATGACTGTGTTATATTTTAGTCGGGGATTGGAAAGATTTGCACAATGCTAAAATCTGGTGGGTTTTTGGGTTATTGACTGAGTTATATTTTAGTCGGGAATTGGCAGAATTTGCACTGTGCTAAAATCTGGTGGGTTTTTGAATTGATGACTTTTAGTCGGGAATTGGCAGGATTTGCACTGTGCTAAAATCTGGTTGTTTTTTGGGTTGATGTCTGAGTTATATTTTAGTCGGGAATTGGCAGGATTTGCACTGTGCTAAAATCTGGTTGGTTTTTGAATTGATGACTGAATTATATTTTGGTTAGGGACTGAAAAGATTTGCACTGTGTTCAAATCAGGTTGGTTTTTGGGTTGATGACTGAGTTATATTTTAGTCGGGAATTGGCAGGATTTGCACTGTGCTAAAATCTGGTTGGTTTTTGTTGAATTGATGACTGAGTTAAATTTTGGTTAGGGACTGAATATATTTGCACTGTGTCTAAATCTGGTTGGTTTTAGGGTTGACGATTTAATTATATTTTGTTTAAGGACTGGAAAGATTTGCACAGTGCTAAAATCTGGTAGGTTTTTGGGTTGATGACTGATTTATATTTTAGTCGGGAATTGGCAGGATTTGCACTGTGCTAAAATCTGGTTGGTTTTTGAATTGATGACTGAGTTATATTTTAGTTAGGGACTGGAAAGATTTGCACTGTGTTCAAATCAGGTTGGTTTTTGGGTTGATGACTGAGTTATATTTTAGTCGGGAATTGGCAGGATTTGCACTGTGCTAAAATCTGGTGGGTTTTTGGGTTGATGACTGAGTTGTATTTTAGTGGAGAATTGGCAGGATTTGCACTGTGCTAAAATCTGGTTGGTTTTTGGGTTGATGACTGAGTTATATTTTAGTAGGGAATTGGCAGGATTTGCACTGTGCTAAAATCTGGTTGGTTTTTGTTGAATTGATGACTGAGTTAAATTTTGGTTAGGGACTGGAAAGATTTGCACTGTGTCTAAATCTGGTGGGTTTTAGGGTTGACGATTTAATTATATTTTGGTTCCGGACTGAAAAGATTTGCACTGTGTTCAAATCTGGTTGGTTTTCGGGTTGATGACTGAGTTATATTTTAGTCGGTGATTGGCAGGATTTGGAATGTGCTAAAATATGGTGGGTTTTTGGGTTGATGACTGTGTTATATTTTAGTCGGGGACTGGCAGGATTTGCACAGTGCTAAAATCTGGTAGGTTTTTGGGTTGATGACTGAGTTATATTTTAGTCGGGAATTGGCAGGATTTGCGCTGTGCTAAAATCTGGTTGGTTTTTGAATTGATGACTGAGTTATATTTTAGTTAGGGACTGGAAAGATTTGCACTGTGTTTAAATCTTGTGGGTTTTTAGGCTTGACGATTTAATCATGTTGGTTTTTGGGTTTATTATTTAGTTATATTTTGGTTGGGGATTGGCAGGATTTGGACTGTGCTTAATTATGGTGATTTTTGGTTGATGACTGAGTTATATTTTGGTTAGGGACTGGACAGATTTGCACTGTGCGAAAATAGGGTGGGTTTTTGTATTGATGACTAAGTTTTATTTTGGTCGTGGACTTGCAGGATTTGCACAGTGCTCAAACCTAGTGGATTTTTGGGTTCGTGACTGAGTTATATTTTAATCGTAGAATTTCTTACCATAGCTTTACTGACACATACTTAAAATACATACAAACACTATGTACTCAACAACTCCACAGGGCCCCTGCAAAGCACTAATTTATGTCTGGCCATTAAATTCATGAGTTCCAATTCAGCAAGAAGATGAGGGGGCGGCGGTAGTTTTGTGTGGCTTTGAAATGCATCCTCTCTTTCGTTCAAATTAATGCTTTCATGAAAAGAAGGTGGTGGAGGGGCGGGCTGAGCAGTAACGACATTAACAGCAGAACCATTAGTGTTATCTTCTTCGTTGTCTCCACAATCAATGTTGTTGGTAGAATTGGTGTCGTTATTTTCATTTACGTCATCGTCATTGTCATCCTCGTCATCGGAATTGTCGATATCATTATTCAGCGGGAATGCATCTTCATCTTGAACAGCAGAAACAGCCATGTAAGATTCAATGGCGTTCCGATCCATTGGCGGTAAAAAGACATCATGTACAATCTGTTGGTTTAGAACAGAATGAAGACCCGTCGCTGACTGACTTGTGACAGTGTGTTGCTGGGAGAGATGGGAAGGGGGAACAGATGGACCGTTTTGTGTCATAGTCATCCCAAAATCAGACGGAGAATGTTGAACAGACGGCAAGGTAGGCTGCACTTTGATAGAGGTGGAGAGGTTATAGATCTTTCGTTTAATTAGACCCTGACTATGGTAGAAATCCCAGCACTCATCAAGACAATAAAGATGTCTTCTTAGGCCAACGGAGACGTATTTCAAAGTACCCTGCTTGTTTGCCGTGGATTTATATCCTAAAAACTTGGAGTTTTTGCCATTCAGCGCGCAACAACGGCAGTAGAATAGAAGAGGGGTTTTCATAACAGGAGGCATGATGTTGCAGAGTTGTTTGAAGGAAAATATCAGTAGATGGGGTCGAAACGAAGGAGATCACAAAGATGAATGGTTGAAAGGAAAAAATTACATGTGTTACTTTGTGTGTGATGTGTTTTCTTGTACGGTAGATTTCCTTACTACCGTACTTCGATTGCAAAAATGGTCCGTAAAGTAATTACTACTTAGTGATGATTGCAACATTCCTCGTACAATATGTTTAGTAGTGAACAGTACGTACAGTCAACTCCTTAAGAGGGTTAATACACAGCGCCGGACGGGTCAATCCCATCAGTTATTCCAAACATTTGTTGGCAGGCGCGTCAGTTCTTCCATAAGGTGCACGGAAATGTGAATCGAAATGGAAATCGTGGACAATAGCGTTGTTGATTATTGAAATGGAAATCGTGGAGAATTGTTTTGTTGATTGCGATCAAGTTGATTCCGACTTTCATGTACCCGTAAAACCAACTAGTACGCTATTTTTGCATGAGTTATTACTAGTAGATACTAGTACGAAATCGTGGACAATTGCGTTGCTGATTATCGAAATGGAAATCGTGGACAATTGTTTTGTTGATTACGATCGAGTTGATTCCGACTTTCATGTACCGGTAAAACCAACTAGTATGCTATTTTGCATGAGTTATTACTAGTAGATACTAGTAATACATTATTTTCGCTAGTACTTCATCATTATAATTGATTATTTCATTATCTTTCCAACGAGGAAAACAAATACCAACGTGTTAGGTGTTACTACGACCTAATCTTCGAATAGATAATCTACTCTACTGATACTACTAATACTAATCATCCAATCGACAGTCGAACCAACCATGGAGGGAATTTACAAACTACAAAAGGTGGTTCAGGAACACCCAGCCAATCTCGAACAAGAACTCTGGAAAATGCTTGTTTATCACAAGAAAGAGACTGCTCGAATCCAAAAAATGATTCGTAAGATTCGTGAAGAAAAAAGGAATGATCCAAATGTTAAAAAGGAAAGCGACGATCCTACTAGCAATCATCAAGTCGTTCCGAATGTAACCAGCAGCATCTATCCACAAAGCGGGGGGTTATTTGAGAGCAGCGAACAACATTGGAGTGGCGATTCCGACGGTGTAGCTTCTGAAAATACAGCGGATCATCCTGGCGTTAAAGACGAACAAAACCCTTGAGTGCAATAGCCCGCCTGGGGTGGATTCGACTTGGAGTTGACATGGAGTTGGAGCTGGGATTTGAGTTGGAGTTGGAGGATTTGGGTCGGAGCCCATTATACCGGTATGGTGGAAACATGTTGAGAAAATGAAATAAGTCATTCGTGCACAAGTTGTACACAAAATAGTGCTTGTCACGAAACGAATATGATATCCTTAACCCTAAAATAGTTATTTTATTTGAGGAGTGACGAGATATTGTCTCAAAAGTAAAGGTGTGCGACGCGCGAGGTATTTTAGTAGACACGCGACCTAAAAAGGTAGGAAATTTAAAAAATAGGGTCGAGAATTGTAAAAATACCGCGCGATAGCCCGCGGGGGGTCGAGAAACAGTTCTTGGACGTGTCCCGCGATCCCCCCTTTTTTTTCTGTCGCAAGGTACTTTCGCAACCCTTGCTTGTGTGTAATTTTAACACGAGTCCCCCCTGTGATTCAGTAGCTTCATATCATGCCCATTTTTCCAACTCTCAATCCCTGGTTTGCGATTATTTTTTCCTTGGGTCATGAATAATTATTATTAATTTTTAATATAACCTACCCGTACGTTCGCAAATCACACCTACTAAAATTAAATATGTAAGGTCATGACTCACAACCAAGCCCCCCCTGTAATTTGGTAGCTTCGTATCATGCTCATTTTTCTAACTCTCAATCCCTGGTTTGCGATTATTTTTTTCCTTGGGTCATGAATTATTATTATTAATTTTTAATATCACCTACCCGTACGTTCGTGAATCACACCTACTAAAATTATATATGCAAGGTCATGACTCACAACCAGTAAAATTTAACATTAGTGCTTGCAACACACAACCCTTACAATTGAACACTTGGGCTCGCGACACACAACCCTTGAAATTTAACACCATCGCTTGCGACTACCTACCACTACAGTTGAATTATTTGGGTCAAGAATTTGTCTAGTAGTTTATATGCAAAATATGTATGATAGGTACAAGTACATCTTTCCGTACATTTTTGTCATTTGTGTCACACAATCTACTTTTTGCAACCATGGTATGCAATGTATGTATAATATGTACCTTTTACCCTAATCACTCTCCCCGAAAATTTACCCGTGTAGTAGGTGTGAACCAACCCGCGTCAAATTAGTGAATGGACTTACACAATGAACACTAACGATTCTGACAACAATGCCTAAACTTCCTCCAATTGGCCAAGCAATTGCATCAATACAGGATCAATATCGTTGTCATCCTCATCTTCCTCTTCAGCAAGACTACTGGCAACAGTGCCACCATCATTCGATACAGTACCGGTAGGTTTTTTTTCTGACTTGAATCTTTCCAGCATCATTTTCTCAAAAATTTTACCCATTTCAGGATCTTCTCTTAATATTTGTACCTTCTTGCACAATCTAGCAAACACTTGCCTCGCTCCGCTGTTCTGTTCCGTTTGATTGTTCCGTTTTGTCATTCCGTTTCATCCCTTTGTCCTTCTTATGTCCTTTTGTTGGTTTCTTGTTCCTGAAGAATAAAAATAAGAGAAAGAAAGATCAGAAGCAAATAGAATCTCCAACAAATTGCTGGCATTGTCACTCACTAGTGTTTCTCATTGTTTTCTTTCATTGCTGATCCGTTGTTTCTGTGCTTTTCATTTTTAAAAATACCGTGCCAACCAAGAAGGATGTGTTGCTTTTTGTGTGGTTTTGATTTGGGGTATGTACAGTTTTCCATGTGTGTACAGTTTTTTGTGTGTGAACTTTTCTGTTGTTCCATTCTGTCGTTCTGTCCCATTGTTCCGTTCCATTGTTCCCTTCTGTTTCATTGGTTGTTCTATTTTAAGTGCCCTCCTTTCCTTTGTTGGTTCGTTTGATTGTTGTTCTGTTTCAATAAAAATAAAAATGAAAGAAAGAAAGATCAGAAACAAATAGTATCTCCAACAAATTGTCGCCGGTTTCACTCACTGCTGTTGTTCTGTTGTTCCATTCTGTCATTCCTTTTTAAAAAATTCGTTGTTCGATTTTGAGTGTCGTTCTTCCCCTCGTTGGTTGGTTTGATTTTTGTTCCATTTCAATAAAAATAAAAATAAAAGAAAGAAAGAAAGATGCCCTGGATTTGCACCAATAATATTCTCTTGTGTGCCATTTGGAGAGACAAGCCACAACAGTTTCAGCAATCTGTGGGGCAATATTGTTACCAATATGCATCATAGGAGTTATGAAAAAATTATTCATGACCTGGACCGGATACTTTGTAAGTCATTACCCAATAAGTCAGTTTGTGCCCTGGATTTGCAACAAAAATACCCTCTTCTTGTGTGTCATTTGGAGACACAAACCACAACATTTTCAGCATTATGTGTGGCAATGTTGTTCCCAATATGCATCAGATGAGTCATGAGAAATATATTCATGCATGGCACCAAAAACTTTGAGAGTCATTACCCAATATTTTTCCTCCAAATCCAGTACCCAAATGCACTCATTAGTTTGTGACACACCAACCATCACATATAATCACTTCTGTTTCTTTCATCTTTCATCTTATCCATGATATGAACAATATTCATTGACGGATCACCAAAAATATCTTATTTTCTAATTTTTAATCGCAAATTAGTGTGTATTTTCCCTCCAAATCCAGTACCCAAATGCACTCATTAGTTTGTGACACACAAACTATCACACATAACTCACTTCTGTTTCTTTGATGATTCATCTTATCCATAACAGGAACAATATTCATTGACCGATCACCACAAATTTCTGATTTTCTAATTTCTAATTTCAAATTAGTCTGTGTATTTTCCCTCCAACAAATCCAGTACCCAAATGCACTCATTACTTTGTGACACACCAAATATCACACACAATTCACTTCTGTTTCTTTCATGATTCAACTTATTCATGATAGGAACAATATTCATTGACTAATCACCAAAAATATCTGATTTTCGAATTTCTAATTGCAAATTAGTGTAACACACTAGGGGTAGAATTTGAGTAGGAGTGATAATTATGAATGGATTAATACTTTACGAAAATGGATGGAAACTTAACAGATAAAATAATGAGCGATCGAGCTTGCTGGCTTCGATCGCCCACGAATATTCATATAGGGGTCATGATAGTATGAATCGTGCGCCTGCCTGGCATCGGTATACCATTGTATACAGATAATGCTTCGCTACTTAATGATTCTTAGAGTAGTCCCAAGTCTCATTAGTTTGATCGCACGTATCCTTAGAATGGTATCTTGGATAGTACAACTTGTACGGTAGATTGCGGTCCGTAGCTTCGTCGTACGTAGCTTACGTTCCAGACGGTACGTAGCTTACGTTCCAGAGTCCCCCAATGAGTGACTTGAGGATTCTCAGAATCGTTTCAGTGTTAGACTTCTTCCATGTCTAGATCATTGTTGGCCGGTGCATCATCTTGTGCTGGATCATCGTTTGCTGGGTGCTCTTTGTATGGAGTAAGCTTTCGGATGTTGACTGTTTCGGTGACATTTGGAGACAGCCTCAACTTCACTGTACCATTCATATGTACTTGTACAATTTGATATGGGCCTTTCTTCTGCAGTTGCAACTTGTCTGGATCTGGTTCTTTCATCCATACCTCATCATCAACCTTGAAAACATGCTTGATGCGCTTCACATTTTGTCGGAGCAGATTCATGTTGATACCTTGTTGTTGAATTTGTTGTAGCGCAATGAGATTGGATGTAAGTGGGATATCCAATAGCATGTCCCTGTTGAAAACCAGGGCTCCTGGAGATGAGCTCATAGATGCATTGATTGCGCACTTAGATGCATGCATGCAGGTAGCTAATGCATTGTCCATGAGCTGTGTGGCCTGTGTGTTGGTTTGAGGTGGATTCACATGTACCAATATGCGCAGAGTGTCTGCAATGGTATGATGTACTCTTTTGCAGACAGCATTGCTCTGAGGATTCTTGACTGTGGTAGCCACACCTTCAATTCCATAGGCTGCCAGTGCATTTTGGAATTCATGGCCTAGGAACTCTCCACCATTGTCATAGACACATTTGACCGGTCTTGGATATCTGGATAACCAGCAGTTGGTGAATTGGTTGGAGACATGTTGACTTGACTTATCTCTGATGCGAATGATTTCCAGTAGGTTGGTAACTGGGTCAATGCATGTGAGAGCCTTGAAGTTGTAGACTTTTCCTTGGGCTGTTACCTTCCACGGTCCAATCAGATCCACATGCACTTCACTGAATGGTGCCAATGGCGCTTGATTGGGCGCCAGCAATCCATAACTAGCATTTCTGCTCTTGTACTTGATGCAATCATCCGGGCATAGGTATTCTTGGCATAGCTTGGCAAGTCGTTCCATGCGGAACCTGGCAGCTATCATTTGATTGAGCCTGGTGGATCCACAGTGCCCTAGTAGTAGATGGTACCACTTGAGTAGTTGGGGAGCAAGGGAGGTTGGAATGTAGATTCTCCATTCCTCTCTGGTTTCTGCTTTGGAGTAGCACGTGATTTCCTGATTACCAAGGTGTTGTTTGAAGAAGGTTGGTAATTGCAGCTTGGCTGGGAGCGTGTCATCGTTCTGTTGATGTTGAGCAATGTTGGTGTAATTCACTGGGCATTCCATTTCCTGGAGTGTTGGCAGGTTGACCAGACACTCATTGTTCAGTAGACATGAATATAATTCATCGTCCGCGTCATGGCATAGGTTTGGGAATACCTCTGGGAATTCTTGTAAGAAAAGCTCTTCATCTGCTTGCTCAGGGATGTCTAACTTGAGAAAATCAATTAGAGTGCCTTTCCCTTGCTTCTGTTTTTCCCCCACTGTAGGTGGATCCATCCTGGGTAATTTTGAGAATGCATCCGCGAGCACATTCTTGGGTCCTTCCACATAATTCCACTTGAGGTTGTATTCTTGTAGAAAGAGATTCCATCGGAGTACTCGCTGCGGAGAGAGGGTTTTGAAGGTGAGATTCTTGTGGTCTGTGTAAATGTTGAGTTCACAGCCTAATAGTAGTTTCCTGTATTCCTTGCAACACAAGACTATTGCAAGTAGTTCCTTTTCCGTTGTTGTATAATTCTTCTGAGCTGCATTCAGCTTCTTGGACCAATAAGCAATGGGTTTGCCATTTTGTAGGATGGCTGCGCCGAGTTGTAGATCTGAGGCGTCGGTGTAGATCTCAAATGGTAGGTTCAGATCTGGGTATGTGTTCAGCGCGTCACTTGCTATCATTGCTTTCATTTCTTCAAAGGCTTTTTCCTGAGCTGGCCCCCATGTGAAGCCTGACTTTGTTGATTTGGACCGCCCATTGGCAGTTTTCTTGGGTGTTCCCGTGAGTTCAAATAAAGGAGAGAGAATATGTGATCTTCTCGGCCACATATCTCTGTAGTAACCAACAGCACCTAGAAAGGACTTGACTTGAGTGATAGTTTTTGGTCTGTCCATTCGCAGAATAGCTTCAATCTTTTTCTTCCAAGGTTTCACGGCTTCTGGAGTCATCCAAAATCCGAGAAAGCCGGTTTCCTGTACAGCCCAGTCACATTTGAGAGGGTTGCACTTGAGACCATTTTCATTCAGTTGTTGCAGAATTGTGACCACTGTTTGCATGTGGTGGCTGAAGGTGCCATTTGTCCAGATTCCAAAATCATCAATATAGACGGTGCAGTTGGTGCCTTGCAAAATGTCCTCCATGAGTTGTTGTGCCACATCTGGAGAGATTTTGACACCCATTGGAAGTCTTTGATATTCATAGCAACCATATGGGGTGACAATCGTGCATAGTTTCTTGCTTGGCTCATCCAGTTCAAAACAATAGTATTGCATGGATAAATCAATCTTGGTGAAGTGGGTGTATTTGCCACGGCGATGCATGATGTCCTGTATTCTGGGGATTGGATATGGCCTTCTGACCAGCAGTTCATTGAGTTCTCGAAAATCTGACACCCATCGGACCCTGTTGTCCTTCTTTGGAATGATGAAAGTAGGAAATGCCCATTCAGCTGGTCCCTCGCATCGTCTGAGGACTCCATCATCTACAAGATTCTGGAGCTCCCTTTTGAATAGTTCTTCTCTTTTGTATGCGACTGCATATGGCTTCTTGTGAACTGGCTTGGCGTCGGGCTTTAGCTTGAGTGAGATTTTCTTGTGTGGGTATTTGCCTAGTTTGCCGTTGAAGACATTTGGATATTTAGACAGGACAGTTTGGAATTGTTGTTTTTCTGATGCTGTCATATGTGCTTGTTGCTCAGCAACTGAGGTTGGATCAGTTGCTTCGTACGCTCTGTCGAGGATGACGGGTGATGAAGATACAGCATCATGCACAAATAGCTCAGAATCAATGGATTCCTCCAGTAATGCTTGAAAATATGCTTCTTGCAGATCTGGAGTAATATCAAAACTGGCTGTCTCGCGCATTGGAATTTGTCGCTTGTTCCATTGAATCATGCTGGATTCAAATAACAAGTTGATATTGGTGCTGCATAGAAAGTCTCGACCAAAGATAATATCATATCTGCATGATTTGGATTCAAATAATCTGGCTTCACAACGCTTGATTGTTGTGTTCCCGAATTCTTGTAGTTCAAGATTCTTCATTACGACAAACAACGAGGTGTCGAATGATCCATTGGCTGTGGTTGTGATGGTCCTTGTTTTGGATTGGACTGGTAGAACTCCAAAGGGAAGTGCCCTTTTGTTGATCAGGGTTGTTGTGCTGCCACTGTCGAGTAGGGCAAGCATTGTTTTTGTTGTTTTTACAGGAATGCCTTGAATGTATTGGATGGTCGTCAAAACAGTAGGAGCCACATCGCTCTTATGTTTGGTAGATACGGGATATTCCGTATTTGGTTGTAGGGTCGTGCTTTTTGCTAGCTGCGAGGTCCAGCTTGTGGTCATTGTCCCCTGGCCGATCGAATTCTCATTTGATTTGGCTGTTTTATTGGCTTCTGTACCCGTATTTTGATTGCCGATCGAATCATCATTCGATTTGGCTATTTTATTGGCTGTTGTACCCTTATTTTCGTTTTTATTTTTACCGACGCGTTTGTCCGTTACATCTGTTACCTGGACTCGTCGTGAGCTCTTGTCAACATCAGATATATGTTCTGTAGGCTTCGTCTCCCCTTCTGTGGAGAGAGTTCCTCCTGCAAGCCTAATTGGCAGTGCCAAATTGGCATCCAGGTCCTGTGGAGCTGGAGGCAGGGTGACTGCTCTTTGGCTTCATGGAAGCCATATCTGCTCACCGCTCTGCACGCTATGTTCTGCTTTGCCTCCATGTTGTTGAAGGAAAGCTTCCTTTGCGCGCTGCATGCGTGCTTGGAATGATTCATTGCTGGCTGTGGTGGTTTTGCCGGCCGAGTCATTTTTCTTGTTGTCGGCGCGTTGCTTTTTCTTCTGTTTGGAGTACCTGTTCTTGGGACACTCGGACCAGTCGTGGTTGTGACCGGGAATGCGACAGGGATTAGAAGATTTTTGTCCTTGGTTTTTGTTGTTGGTTTTGCGTTTGGAATGATTGGCATTGTTTCCAGGACGTCTCCCTTGTTTTTTGCCTCCATTCCTCAGCTTGGACTGTCGTTCCTGACTGGACTTATATTCCACAATCTTTTGGGTGGATGTTTCTGCAGTGATTCAACCATGAATTTGGCCGTATTGCTCAACCCACAGGTTGGGGAAGGTGTGGAGCAGCATTATTGTTTTGCTGATTTTGTTGAGTTTTTGGCCATGACCTTGTAGCTTATCCGAGTATCGAATGAGCCTGTTGATTTGCAATACATGGTCCTTGGCGGTGGTGTCATGTGGTTTCTTGCATGCGTCACTGCGAATGTAGGTTTGCATGATTTCTCTTGCATCCCCGGCATCACAGTAGTGTTCTTGGATGTAATCCTTGACTGCTTCTTTGTAGCCTTTGATGTAGTCGGGATAATTCATCTCGTGATTGTCATCGCGGGTTTTTCCTGCCATTTGCGTTGTGCTTCAGGGCATAGAATCTTGGTGAATGATTCATAGTATCGGTCTTCAGATAGTGGCAGGGTGTTTGCCGCGATGAGAAAGGCTTCCTCACAATAAAATAATTCTTCCAGGCCCCCTTCTTCTGAAAAGATTGGTACCTTCCATTCCTGTGAATTCCCGTCGGCATCATAGACTTTCAAAGTGGCAAGTTTGTTCTTAGTCCGGTCAAAGCTGGAATCATAAGTGATTGGTGGCTCACGATGCAATCCGGTTGACATGGTTGATACTTGCCTGATTTGATGCGTTTTATTAAATTCCTTTCGTGTCCAGAAGTACCAAAGCTACCCGATGGTAGATATTCTATTCATACAAATCAATGAGTCCCGTATCAACCAAAATAATCAATTCCCACGGCATATCAATTCCCACGGAGCATCGATTCCCATCGCGCATTGACGGTGAGCAATCTCTGTTTTATAATATTGCCATTGTTCTTCGGTGAGCAAACTCTGATTTCATAAAGTATCACACGGCCTACGGGAGCAATTCCTGATCATAATGATAAACATATCATAGGATCTTCCTAACGGAACAAGAGAAGAAAACCGTTGGCGTGTGATTCTCACACAATATATATATATATATATATACACAGATATATACGGTCAACGACCAATGCATGTACGGAAATAATCAGCGAGTAATCTCATCACTACGCAACAGCAGTTGCAACGTATTCATCTCACTAAAAGAGATATCTTGCATTTCGGCAAGATTTCACTTTATCTCATACTTTTAACATTCAACTGATTTATATCCCAAAATTCACACTAGTTGCTACCAACTACCTGTAATCTACATTACTAAGGTCTATCTCGCTGTATCTTAACAAGTTCACAGTAAGAAGAGATCCGGCGTTTCCATAGTCTTGCCTGTAGTCCGATTATCTGTTGTCGAAAGTATCCAACCACAATTGCCACGCGTAGAGTACAATCGTTTGTCTACTAACACACTAACACAGCGTTACTGTTCTTCAGAAGCCTTTGAATCAGACTCTCAAAAGACCGGATTCAGAAGGAAAATAATACACTAACACAGCATTGCTGTTCTTCAGAAGCCTTTGAATCAGACTCTCAACGGACCGGATTCAGAAGGAAAATAATAGATTAACAGTCGCAAGCTCCAAGGTGGCTTGCATACAAAGAACAGGGACAAAATTGAACACAATCCCTACGCTTGAAAAGAATTCACCGTGTAACGCGTGTTCGTACGTACTAGTCACGGGCGTATCATACGAAAGGTCATAAGGGCAAATAACCTTATTCTTAAGGTTATTTACCTGAGTGGATGATCGTCGGCGCTTCATGTGGATTGCCTCTTAGCGGATTTCCCATCAGCTCACTCTTTGAAGAATTAACAACTCTAAAACACTATCATGCCCTAAAATCTACGTACAACCTAGTACTAATTCTACATGATAAGGTACAATTGGTGGAGTTGTTAGTTGAACGTTAAACACGAACCCTAATCCTAAGAGTTGATAACGTAACCTTGTAGACGGAGTTTATTGGGGGGGGTTTGGGGGGGGAAAATATGTAGAAATATTAAAAAAATCTGTTTTTAACAAGTAGACTTGGTACAAACGCTACGACTAAAAATCACTAAAAAGCTTAGCCAAACATTTATTTACGGAAATGAGATGCTTCTTCTAAAAGCAATAGTAATATCTAGTGGCGCGCGTTCATTTTTATGGTAGCAAACTCTCATTTTTATGGTTGCAAGTAACCATAAGATTAAACCTGAATACAGATAAAAATCATACAATTCTCGTCGTCGTCATCTTCAATTGGCCCGTTGTTTCTCATATGAATTGAATTTTTTCTGTAGTCGTCATCTTTGCCAGATGAGAGAGTTGGTGAGAAATACAATCGGACTTTTTAGATTTGGTACAATTTGTACATGAATGAGTCGAACTACATTCGAATTTTTCCCTGTTGTCGGGGAAAAAGAAAAAGAAAAACAACGCAACCGAGGTGCGAAATTGGTGGAGTTGTTAGTTGAACGTTAAACACTAACCCTAATCCTGAGAGTTGACAACGTAACCTTCTAGACGGAGTGTATGGGGGGGGGGGGGGTTGGGGGGGGGGGGGGGGGGGGGGGGATGACTGAGTTATATTTCGGTTGGGGACTGGAAAGATTTGCACTGTGTTCAAATCTGGTGGGTTTTGGGTTGATGACTGAGTTATATTTTGGTGGGGGATGGGCAGGATTTGCACAGTCTTCAAATCTGGTGGGTTTTTGGGTTGAAGACTGAGTTATAGTTTGGACGGGGATTGGCAGGATTTGCACTGTGTTCAAATCTGGTGGGTTTTTGGGTTGATGACTGAATTATATTTTGGTTAGGGACTGGAAAGATTTGCACTGTGTTCAAATATGTTGGGTTTTTGGGTTGATGACTGAGTTATACTTTGGTTGGGGGGACTGGCAGGATTTGCACTGTGTTCAAATCTGGTGGGTTTTTGGGTTGATGACTGAATTATATTTTGTTTAGGGACTGGAAAGATTCGGATTGACTACCAAAAATTATCTAGTAAGGTGTAAATATCTTCTCGTGTAGAAACCTACGTGGATTCAATACTGAAAATTATCTAGTACTAAAAACGTGTAGAAATCTACACTAGTACAAATGAAAAGAATTCACCGTGTAAGTACGTACTTACGTACTGAGCGGGCGTATCGTACGAAGAAGTCATAAAGAAGGCAATAACCTTATCTGTAAGGTTTTTAACCTGATGAGTGAATAATCGTCGGCGCTTCCATGTGGATTGCCTCTTAGCGGGAGTTTCCCCATCAGCTCACTCTTCGAAGAATTAACAACTCTAAAACACTATCATGCCCTAAAATCTATGTACAACCTAGTACTAATTCTACATGATAAAGTACAATCACATGTGATATTCCGATAGAATATCACGGTAATACGGTAACACAAAAGACCGAAAGAAGATGGTTTTGCGTGTGTTTTGTGTCTTAATTACATGTGTTTTGTATGCTTAGAATTACACGGTAATATGCTGTAAATCGACACGACGATACAATGAGTAATTAACCTGTCAATCTGCAAAAGACGATCGAACCGTAACAATAATCTTGCTCACTAAATCAATCGATCGTAAGACCGATTACGTTTGTTGTTTGTTACGACACACTTTTTCTAGTTTATCAGACCCACAGCACTCTACGAGCTGTGGAGGACCCAACGGCGTTAAAGAAACGCAGTTTGAGCTCGAAGACCAACGAATCCGGATTAGCCTGATCAGCAACCGGCATCAATCCCTCAAGGATGTAAAAGGGGCAATTGCTTGTGGAGCCCTGGAATAGACCAACACCAGGGCGGCCTCCCTTGAAAGAAGAGGCTGAAGACTCGAACCAAGGTGGTGGCTCCACCGGGTATCAAGATCCAGCAACAAGCAAGGGAAAAGACACTGGACGATTCAGCTGAACGAATTGCCCAGGTTGGCATCAGTTGAAAGGAATCAATATCCAATCCGAGAACACTGATCTTTCACTGAAAACAAGAATGACGTGAGCCAAAAGATTGAGCCTCAAGTATTCTGTGGCAAAACAGATTGCGAAGAACATCTGCTTGCAAAGGAACAGATTGCGAAAGAACATCTGCTCTAGAATCGAGAACACCAAATCTCGAAGAACGAAAGATCTCAAAGATCCAAAAGGAAAAAGAGAACACTAAATTCTCAGGAAACAATCTTTCACCACAGAAATACAGAATGAGCAAATCCAGAGACCGGATAGAATAGCTCACAATCTTAAATTGCGACAAAAGCAAAAGCTCACACAAATACAGACAAACCGGAACAAAAAATCCGATCCGAATAGTCAGCAAATACAGACAAACCGGAACGAAAAATTCGATCCGAATAGTCAGAAAGTACAAACAAACTGGAACAAAAATTCGATCCGGATATACAAAATACAAAAACAGATAAGTGAATCACACTCGACAGCAGTCAACATCTACAACCATCTCACATCCAATCCTCAATTCGATTACATTCTCCCTTCACATACCACTTCCGATTCATCGAATACCATTAGAATACCCTCTCCACCATGGTACGAACTAGAGCAAATGATACCAGTGAGGAAGAAAAAATGGAAGTGGATGATCCACAAAATCCTGATGAGAACAATGGAGGAGGTAGGGGAGATGACGATGAATTTGAAGATAGAATCATGCAAGTAATGGAAAGGGCCCTCGTTGACCCAGAAATGAACTCAACCATGAAGAGAGTCATCGACCAAGAAGTAAAGAAAAGGATCAGAGCGATAAGGGATACCAAAAGTAGGGGTGAGAACCTGGATGATGAGAATAGTGACAATGAAGAGGGAGACCAAAACGCGGATGCAAGGGCTGACCAACTCGCAAGGAGGTTGTCCCAACCCAGAATAAAAATCAGGGGATTCAACAATGGGAGATTTCTGAACCCAGAACAGGTCGCTTTCAGAAGCAGCTTGATGGACTTTGGTATCAACTACGAATCAGCTGAAGAAATTATGAGGGGAGGAATGTCCAATATTCGTGAAATTACAGACCTCAACAAGGAAAGCATAAAGTCATTCATGCATGGATTGAAATCAATCAGTCCAGACTGTCCTAATCCAAAAAGTATCCACTATGGTAACAGGCTATCATTGAGGCTTCTCACATGGGCAAATTGGGCACAATATCAACCATTGATTGGAGTCAAACCAAGAGCAATTGACTGGAACGCAAACCCAAACAATATGGAACTGCAACAATTCAGAATCAAGATGATGGAGTCGAGCGTGAAATCACAGGAAAAGTCAACCCCACCTGAGTTAAAGGACCTTACGAAGTTCAGAGAATGGGAGGAAGGCTTTCGACAAAACTTGAGATACAGATTCAACTCTGAGGGTTTCCCAATCTTGTATGTGATAAGACCCCAAGAAAAGGAAGATGTTACCAATGAAGCCAGGTCTGGAACAGTCGGTCAAAGTCCAGCAGATACCTATCCGACATGGAGTGACTACAATGAAAGGTGTGGTGTTTTGTCAGGCCACCAGTATGATGAAGATAACAACGTCGTCTGGAGATTATTATGTGATGCAACAAGGAAAGGGCCTGGTTGGGAATATGCGGCACATTTCCAAAACACTGAACTGAGCTCAGGAAATGCTAGAAATGCATTCATTTTGTTGATGCAGCATGCTTACACTGATACCAATATCACTATGGTTCTGAACAAAACCTATCAGGAAATGAAAGAATCACATTACACTGGCGATGCTAAGAATTATGATTGGAACAAACACAAGCGAAACTGGACTGCTTTTCATGGAACAATCCTGAGATTTGAAAAGAACCACAATGAAAGAAGATTTGTTTGGGACTTTATCAATTCAATCAGTGATGAGCGACTTGATGCTGCCAAGGCCGATGCAATTGACGAGAGCAAAGACTATTGTGACAACTTCAATGAATGTTTGATTCTATTCACCAATCAGCTTGGATTGAAGAAGCTTGCAAATGGAAAGCATAAAAGAGGTTCCAGAAGTGTGTATTCTGTGGGCACAACAAGCAATAAGAAGCAGAAAACAACTGGAACGTTCACAGGAAAAGTTGAATGCAAGCCCTATCCAACAAGTGTTTATAAAACAATGTCAAAAGAACAGCGTCAGGAGCTTTACCAGATGAGACAGGCAAAGAAGAAACAAAATCTCAAGGCTGCTGAGACCAAAAAGGCAAAAGAAGCTGAAAATGAAGGCGCAGGTGATAGCTTTGGATCAAAATCTAAGAAATGACATAATAACCGGACACTAGAAAACAAATTGTTAAAAATGGTGAGCCGGTCATTATACAAGATGAATATCCCTCTAGATTTTGATGATGGAGAAAATGAAGAAGGATACTGCGAGCTAGACTCACATGCAGATACCACTGCCGCTGGAAGCAACATGATATTGCTGAATCCTGATCAGATCACAACACATGTTGATGTTGCGCCCTTTTCTGAAGAGTACAAGCCAATCAAGAAGATCCCAATTGGAAGTTGTGCTACTGCTTGGACAAATCCAACATCAGGTCAAGTATACATCATAGTGTTCCACCAAGCGCTGTACTTTGGGAACAAATTGAAGAACAGCTTGATATGCCCAAATCAAGTGAGGGACTGCAATTTCAATTCTGTTGAAGAAACACCTCGTCAGTTTGACCCAAGATCCAAGCATGGAATCACAATTCAAACACCAATGGAGGATGATGATCCGAAGAAAGTTTTTATAAAACTGAGTATGAGAAATGTGATTTCATATTTTCCCACAAGGAAGCCAACAAGAATGGAGCTTGATGAATGTCAACATTTGATTGCAACAAATGACACCCCATGGGACCCACATTCACTGAAGTTCAGGATGGCAGATTTAGCAATTGACAATGGCGATCCAATTTCAGGGGACCAGTTTAGCCTTCAAGCAATGTCAACTGGAGACGCAAGCTCAGTCGTAACAGAACCAACTAGTAACGTTACAGATATGCTCCCCAAGACTAGCTTAGAGAACAGGCATCCAAATCTCATGCAGCAATGCAAACTGATGAGATTGCACCAGGTATCAACCAGAAGAATGCTAACTGAATGTCAAATTGCAACAGATGGCAATATTTCTCATCGGATTTCTTCAGTAACAAATATTTCAAGCGCGCGAAGGGTAGACCAGTTTTTGTTTGATGACACAGAATTTGACTTCATGGAAGCTCCTGAAGATGAATCAAAACAAGCCCCTAGCTTGCAAGAAATTGACAATACACTTGAGAGGAGGTCTCTTGATAGAAGAAATCAATGGGGGCCATCAGTGATAACGATTGAAGGTCCAAACAAAGTTGATTGTGAACGCCTAGTCATTTTGTGGTGAACTATGTGCTAATATCAGGCAGAGAACAGCATCAAGCAACCCTTCTTCAATGGGGAGAACTCCATTTGAAGTGGTCCATGGCTATAGGCCCGATATTACACTATACATTTCATCAGAATGGTATGATTTTGTGTTTTACTTTGACAAAGTTGATTCCTCCTCCCGTGGAGTTGAAAGATTGGGTCGATGGTTGGGCCCTTGTGGCAGTAAGATAGGTGGAGGTGATTGTTTTTGGATCCTGACTGAATCAGCAATACCAATATCTACAAACTTGATAAGGCCTGTCAAAGAATATGAATGGAGGGATAGAGATATCCTACGAAGAATGGAAGCAATCGACAAATCAATTGAATCCAAGATTGGTGATGAAGTGAAAGACAGCGCGTCTTTCTTCCAGGAAAACTACCCGGAGCCTCAAATGGAGCTATTTGAGGAACAATCAGTGAAATCACCTGATCTGAAACTTGAAATGGCTGAGCCAGAGGCGTCAGTAGAAGATATTGATGAGCCAGATGAATATCTGGGGAATAAAGTAATCATTGAGAGAAATGATGAAAGGCTCAGGTGCATTGTCAAGGATAGGGTGAGAAATTTGCAAAACAGGCCAATTGGAGTAAGGAATGAGAATCCAATACTAGACACGAGGCTGTACAAATTGCAAAAACCTGATGGCACCATTGAGGAATACACAGCAAATATTGTTGCAGAGAGTTTGTACAGTTCTGTTGATGATGATGGACGAATGTTCACAATGTTAGATGAGCTGATTGATCATGAGTGCGACAATACCGCTCTAACTGATGAGGAAGCCACAACTATAGGAAAAAATGGTCGTCAAAGCTAT
>JAYLWI010000013.1:50000-104817 GCA_037355745.1 Pseudo-nitzschia multiseries | reverse complement strand
TTCGAACTGATTTAACACTGTGATTTTACAGTGTGGTGATTGTACAGTGTTATTTTACAGTGTTATTTTACAGCGTGAATTTTTTTTCTTTTCGAGTCAAAAAATACTGTTGCCCTTCATAATCATCTTACCAAACTTATCTTGAGCAGAGTTGGTTTACCGTACTTGTACGACAAAGCACTCCGTCCGAGAACGCGGGATCCCACTTAACTGATCAGCAATGGTCACTATTATGCAGGGAATTCAGGCTCGAGATATTTTAATCCGAATAAGCTGCCTTTGCTGGAAAAAGAATTGGACGGCATTGGACTGTAGAGGAATTGCTGGATAGATATTGTTTGGACTGCAGCCTTACATATACATCTTGAAATCAATGAATATGCATCCATTGCGTAGATATATCAACAGGATAAAGATCCAGTTTTTCGTGAGAAAGGAGTAAAATTGAACAACGTATTGGCAACAACAATTTGACCGACAAATTTCCCCTGTAGTTTGAGAGAACGATTCGGAACAAAGTATCAGAACAACGGACGGAGGTACGGCGAACAACTATTGTAAGAACAAGCAAGAAGGGTACAAATGGGAGAGATAGGCAATGATTACAATGCCACCTGCATTGCTGATAAGAATGTATTTCCTCCTTTTTCTATTTTGCTATTTTCATAGGACCGTATTGGAAACAACGGATCGGAAGGCAACACTGGGTCTAAGGCGGAAAAAACAACAACGTAAGATAGAGGGAAAATGATGCCTACATCCTGCATTGCTCATGATATCCTCCTTACTTGTGTTTCCCTCCTTCTTATTTTCATAGGTACGGATCAGTAGTAGAACAATCAATTTGAGACAACGTCGGACAAGGCGGACGCAGGATCGTAACAATTTGATCGGACGAATTGAACGCAACAACAAAAAGAAGGCCAACAGTGTAGGTTAGTGACACGTAGATTATACTATTCTTTTGTTATTATTTACTAAATGTAGCACATCCATAGATACTTACCCATTTGGTTCAATTCACATATCATCATAAACTCGAATACAATCGTAGACTACGGCAACGACATAGAGCAACAACAGCAACCGGAAACCTAGCGACAGCGATAGCAAAAGCAGCAAGCGAGAACTATCCAAGCGGCCGCAACCCGGAACCATCGAACCAACAGCGGCAGCGATAGCAACAACAGCGCCAGCAACAGCAGCAAGCGGCAACACCAATAGCAACAGCAGCAATAGGGAACAATCCAACCGCCCGCAAAAGTAAGAATTGCGGTTCCAAACAACTCATTCTGAAACGCCGTTCCAGAAAGTTTACCCTGAAACAAAAATACAGACACAATTACCGTTCCAGAATAGTAAGTCCGAAACGCCATTACAGAATCTTGACCCAGAAACGCCAATACACCAGACGTTCAAATCAGAATTGCCGTTCCAGACAACTCAATCTGAAACGCCGTTCCACAAACTTGACCCAGAAACGCCACTACAGAGATTCTGCAGATTTTCAAGCGGACGGAACCGGGAACGAAGTAACCAACAGCGGCAGCGATATCAACAGGTGGGAACATTCGAAGCGGCCACAAAAGTCACAAATGCGGTTCCCGACAACTGAATATGAAACGCCGTTCCACAAAGTTGACACGGAAACACACTCCATGGGCAAATCGATTCATCGTCTTCCTCAAACATCTTATCTGCAAAGAGTCCGGCAACGGTCACACAAGAAAGGCACCCGGTGCAATGGGATTGAATACAACAACAAAGCAATTGGCAACAAAATCAATGAAGCAAAAATCAAAGAGGAAACGGGGGAAGACAGAGAGAAAGAGAATGAAATCAAAATTTCTCCAAAACGGAGCAACGTCATCATCAACAATCCACCAGACTTACAAACACTTGTCGGAGATAAAACACAAGAAGCGTAAAAGTATGAAGGAAATTGTACAACATGTCGAGCAAATAGCATTGAAAACAGTTCACAAGAATGGGTTTCGAGGTAAATTCATGGAAACACGATGGGGTTTTAAAACAATTGGAGGAAGGGAATACACATCGGAAGAGGCGGTGTCTATTGATAGTTTCATGACATTGGATAGTACCGAAGATCAGTTGCTTTTAGCAGTCGCCGAATCAGAACCATCATTGAGAATCTTTGCAAAAGGTTCCAAAAAATGTGCAAAACAACGCTTGGGTACTCCCAAAAATATAGAAATTACAAGAACATTTGCTGCGGAAATTGTTCAATCTAAACCCAAAATAGGCCGGGGAACCAAACGTGACAGTGTAAACAGTGGATATGGTATTATTGGGATGAGACCAAATCGATTGAAATCGGGAAATGGTGTGTATGTTTTCAACAAGAATGTGGAACCGAAAACACAAGACCACCTTGAACAGAAAGCCCTACACATTGTGAAGGAAATGCAGCTTTGTTTACGTAAAATGTCCAAATTTGTCAACCTTGAAACAACTGTGATGAATGAGGTTGTTAGTCGTACAACACTGAATGCAATCGGCCATCACGCAACGGCCTTTTCTATTGGAAAGGATTATCACTCGAAATGCCATACCGATGCCGATATGTTCTATACAAGGCTGACGGTTATTGCTCCAAAACATGTAAGTGATGACGAGGTGATTTATTACTTTGTGTTCCCAACGTATAAAGTGAAAGTTCCATTGAGGTCAGGCGATACTCTATTGTTCAATCCATTAGTATTACATAGCTGTTCGAATCCAAAATACGAAGGCTGTTATATTATGAGTGCCTATGTGTCGACAAAAACTGTGAGAAGAGCTGATCCTCTATAATATATTAAACAATAATTTAAAGTTAGACGTTCCATTCACTTCGTTTGTTTTACTGCGACATTGTGCAATCGTTTCGGAGTAGCTATCAATCAAAACGTAGGAGAAATATGTTACGATCAATATGGAGGAGCATTCAATTCTTCACTATTACTAAGTGATTATGGATATTGTAGTAGGAAAACAATTAAGTATTGGATGTATCAGAGAGGACCTCACTATAGTCATCATCGTTCGATGACATTGAACAATCATCACCTGAATTAGTAGAATCATCATTATTGTCGCTGTCCTCTTCAACAATAGTGCATTGGGAGTAGAGTGCCTCTTCATTAGGCAAAGATGACGTTGTCTTGTGGAATTCATCCAGCCAAGCCCTTCAATTAGAGACAACTAGATATGAGTTAGATTGCAACGTACCAATTGCATCAAGTTCTGGGACAACTGCTACATCAGAAAGTATGCTGTCGACATGAAATAAGAACAGGGAATTGTCGTCTACTTCACCTCTCGTCACAAACGACGAAGCTGTTGGTAGTGGAGTGGATTTAAACTTGGTCACTACTGCATAAATGCCTTCGTCGGCAATTTCGTACTCAGAAACAAATGAGTAAGGCTGCTTCAGATTGTAGAGTTCAAGGAAACACATAATATGGCAGGGTATTTCACATGCGTCGACATCAAACAACGCCCAATCATACCAGACAGAGTTTAGTTGGCCACCATCGGAACGATATGAAGGGTGGCTCCAAAACAAGTAATTTTGCTGTGTGCATTCGTCAAACCTGTTATGTTCAGTAAATCCTTTCACGAACGTACAGTCCTCCAAAAGTGGAAGCACATTCTGACATACAAAAGACAACACGATGGGAGAAATATAGGGTTTTGTTTTGTTCGATGACCTAACCCATCTCATAGTACTTGCCCCATCGTCGTTAGTGAAAACATGAAATTTTGAACCAGAAACTTCGGGAGGGACTCGATTACCAGAAACATCTTCTGCCGTCACTAAATTAAAGTTGGAAGTAGCTACTCGTAGCAGCATTTTTTCTTCCTGTCGCTTTGCCGTTTGCATTATCAATGTCGAAGCATTCTGTTGAGTGTTCTTCGAGGGTGCTTTGATTTCAGTTTTGTGGTGTGATTCGGAATAAGAAGAATCCCATCCGCATGGAAGTCCCCAAAGTTTGATGTAATCAACAACGTGAAAGTATAGATGGTTTTTGATCAGTTTCGCACCCATTCCCTCTCTGAGGCAGGTCGAATTAATACAATTGATAAAATGGATTATCATCTTGGGGAGATTTTCCAATCCAGAAATGGGTATATTCCCATGCTTCAAGAATTCTTCCATGGACAGTATCAGTTGAATTACCTCTACTTGTTTCTGAATAAATGTCGCGTCCTTGATGATGTTTATTGCCACATCGGAACAAAGGGTGATCAGAATGGAAATGAGCACTCCCGAATAATCATTACCCTCCTTTTTGGTAATGGAGAGAAGCTGACTGGAAAACTTGGTTCTGGGGAAATCTCTGTCCGAATGCCTTGACAAAAGAGCACCGTATAACTGCGCAAGTGAACCAATAGTAGCTGATGTGCCATTCGTGTTTAAATCAGGGGCATACCAACACTTAGGACTACCTTTTAACAATGAATCGAGTGATTCTACTGCCCGACGTGCTACACCCAGTTGATGCATATGCAAACACTCACCGGGAGTAGCAAAGTGAATGTTGTTGACATTACTACCAAAATTGAGGCTGTGAAAAGCATTTTTTATGGGATGGTGCGAAATGCTTTTGAAGTACTCCAGGTGTTCCCGTGCAGAATTGTTTGGGGGGGATTCAAAATCTTCTGGAACCCAGAGACGAGTCAGTTCCTCCACTTGGGCTTTTGGTTTATGGATGACACGTGTAGGACATGTACAATGTCAGCACAATTTCTTCACGTTTTGCGTGTAGGATCCATACTTTCCACATAGTTTGTCATGAAGTTCTGTATCCCCAACAACATAGGCAATTGCAAATTTCATTTTCACTTTGAACACTTTTCCTGCATACGGAAGATAATCCCACTCAAACCCGCCCTGCATTTCACATACTTCCTTGAAAGATTGCAAAGCCGATGCAAGCGCGGTGTGTAGATTTTGAATATTATCTTTCGCCGTGGTTTTTTTCGTGTGTCTTATGCTCTCAATTTCAGTGTCGGGATGAAAATAAATTGTAGTCCAAGCGTCAGGTCGTTTTCTTGCTTCAGTATTGAAAATACCAAGAGTCATGTTGAGAGGAGTGAGTGACAGACGGCCATGTGCATCCAAGCTGATTCCATCCATGTAGAAAATGATCGGAACAAGGATTTCATCATTTTCATTGCAGATCTGCTTCCACGATTCCGTCCACCAAGAGCCGTGGTGTAGTTCTGTTATGTATGTTTCATTGGTGAGTGGTGGGTTGTTTTCGGGTGAAAGAGGAGTCTCGACATTTGCAAAAGACAAATTGGTTTCTTGCATCAACTCCTTATTGGTCAGAAGGGAATGAAGTGCGTCTGGGAAGGATCGAACAAATATTTGGGTGGGTAAATTGCAAGGTAACCAGTTAATTATGTGTGGCTCGAACTTGGTCTCTGAAATACCCAATTGGACTTGATTTCACTAAATATGGCTTCTCGATGGCGGGGGTAGATAGAGCTAAAGTCAACACCATGAATAGTTTGACATTCGTTTGCCCATTGAAAAATAGATTTGAATGTGTTTAGAGGTAACTTGTGTTTCGTCATTAGATTCATGAGCTTTATTTCAGCAATGAGCCTATTGGTAGGTGAAAAAGAAAGATGAGATCGGATCAATTCCTCTTTTTCATTGATGTTTGGTTGGGATGCGGTGGGTTCCGAACCATCCATACCATTATCGTTCTGAATAGGAAGGCAAATTTCTTCATGAATAACCATGTCATCGTTGTTGCTGTTGTCTTCTGAAGGAAACAACTGTGATTGCATTACATTTCTATCCATTGGTGGAACAAATAAGTTGTGTACTACCTGACTGTTTAGAACAGAGTTGAACGTTTCGTTTGAGGATGCCTTGTTAGTGTGAGCGGCAGCAAAAGAAGCGGAAGGAACGATGGGACCATTCTCCGTCAATGTCAGGCCATATTGTGTAGGTGAATGACGAACTGTACTAGTGGTTTCTTCTTTGGCAGATGACGAAAATTCCATTAGGTTATGCTTTAAATAGAAATCACGGCAAAAAGATATTGAATCAAGGTGACGTGAAAGGCCTCGTGATACATATCGGTATGATTTGTGTGTAGACGAATCTTGTCTGCTTCCGATGAATGTCTTCGATTTGCCCTTACAGGTCAGGCAGCTACGACATATAAATGATTTGGGAATTTTGGTATAACAACCACTCTTGAAGTGATGGCAATTTTTACTAGGTTGTGACATGTTCTTCTAATGGAAGAAGAGAGGGGGAGAAATGGTTTCGATGGGGGTGTTAAATGAACATGATGAAAATGAGCATGATGCTATCGGATCGAGCATGAAAAGGCATGATGGTATGAAAAAAGAAACGTCGTGACATAGAAACAAGGCAGAAACATAGTACTAGTACCAAGTAGCAAACAAACACTTCGGAAAATAATTTTATTTCATATCTTGGGTTAAGGTTAGGAAGTTGTTTGGCACCGAGATTTCAAATTTGAACATGATTTCGAACACAAAAGCATGAAATGCCGTTCCGGTGACTGAATTCTGAAACGCCGTTCCATGATTGTTGACATGAATTGTACAAAAGATCGTTTCACCACTCAAACAGAAATTGATACTATCATACCTACATTACTACTACTAGTAGTAGTACTATCATAATACACACGGACACATATCTAAGACAAAAGGTTTTTAGGAAACAATTTAAAAAAGAAAGAATGGTGGTGAAGTCGTGTAGGAGGAAGTTAGTGCTGTAGAGTTGTACGAAAATTCGTTAAGACGACCATGATGCTATCGAAGCGAGCATTAAAAGGCACGATGGTATGAAAGAAGACACGACGTGACATACCGTAGAAAACAACGCGGAAAAATAGCAAACTAACACTTCTGAAAGTAAATTTATTTCATATCTTGGGATAAGGTTAGAAAGTGTGGAAGTGAAAAGTAGATTTTTTAAATCAATTTAGTCAAAATGGAGAGATCAATGGACATTTTGAGTCTTCGGGGAGAATTTTGGTCGCAACCTGAGGGGGGTCGAAAATCATTACCACAAAATTGTGAATTTAAAAAAATACCCTTGCGCATAACAAACGCAGGGTCGACTTTCTGAAAATAGGGCTTGCGAGGGGTCGCGTGGGGTCGCGTGACAGTTATCGGACGTTGGTCACCTCCTGCTGTGATGCGTGTTCTGTAGGGATTGGATTTCTCAGGGTGTATGGCGACTGTGCATCGAGGATAAGTGACCTTCTTATGTACGGGCACTACATGTCTATTGATCCAATCCAATACATCCATCCCCTCCACATTGTTGGGTTGGAACCCTTGGAATAGGCGGCCGAACTCGTCTTCACCTGACTTGAGCCATAACTCCTGTATCTGTGCTAGATCTCGGTATGCTGCCCACTTGTTCAAGTCATCATCCCATATGGACCCCCCACATGCTAGCTGGGGCCTATATGTTGATTTGTTTGCTTGTAGGGCCTGTTTTGGTACGGGAAAATGAACCGGATCACGCGGGTAAATTCCCATTAGTGCCTTGGGTTTAAGCTTGGCTTTTGAGTAGTATTGGTCGGATTTGTAGTATCGAGACACTTCACCATGTGTGTAGTTGGCAATGTCCCCATAGGTGAATCTTACTCTGTAGTATTGGTTGGTCTGATCATAGCTTACAATCTCACCTTCATACCACCCTGAGTTGAACTTCTTTCTAATGATTGTGCCCACGGCCCAGGGGTGTCCCCGGCGGGCGCTGCGTTGTTGTGTAGGCGGCACCCTTGGAGGTTCGCGTTCATTCCCTGGCTCATTGATTGACTTTGTATTTGGCCCGTTTGACACCGTTGGCGGTTCGCGTGAGTGTTTGGATGTATCACTAAGTGTGGCATTGGGCCCATTCCGTTTTTGTCGTGTACCTATATGCAAAAGATCTTGTATACTCCGAAGGGCCTCGTTCACTTGGATTCCCTGTTCCATATAAGGGATTGGTGGATGGGGTTTACTGGTAACTTCCTTTAGGTCTTGGAGGATCATGAGCAGTCGGTCTGTAGAAGAGGTATGGGGCATCTCAGTCTTGGGGAAAAACGCCACTGTGTTGCTGATTCTGTTAGCGCGACTGGCCTCCCCGACGCATGTGTAATTCCTGTAGTGCTTCAAGGCCGGTCCGATGTAGTAACCCCTTGTCCCATGGTCCTGCCATGCGCCGCGTTCTTGAGCTCTGTCGTGAATAATCACCCGGCAGCCCATAGGGGCGAGGGGGTGTTTGTTGTAGTCATATATCCCGCGTCTGAGCTCATATGCTGATAGCTTCGGCTGGGTACGTGATGCGCGTAGCAAGTTGAGGGTAATGAGCGCCTGTGGGATCAGTAGGTCCCAATCGTCCACCGGGAACTTGTCATCCACCCCATTCAATCCTGCTATAAAATGGTTCTTGAAGGTCTGTATGGCCCTTTCTGCATGGTTGAGACGATGGTCCCCGGGTGATGCGAGTTGGTAATCGAGGTTGTTCTTTGTGATGTACGCAATTAGTTTCTTGGAGGTTTCGTTGTCCATTCGTACTATTTTTGCACTCACGTTGTCTTCTTTCATCCTCGCGTAGCACGCCGTGAATCCCTGTAGGAGGTCTTCACTCTTGCGTGACTGGATGGGCTCCACGTCAATGTAATTGGAATCGTAGACGTACATGAGGAATACGTACTGGTGCCCACAACGTGACGTGACGGGGTATCTCCCCGGTAGGTCCCACGCGATGAGTTCCTTTGGCTCGTCTTTGGCGCGTGGCCCTGCGTGGTTGGTTGGTTGCATCTCATTCGTGGATACTATGCCTACGCTGACGTTATGTATCTTCTTTCGGTCGACGCGGGGCGGCTCTTTATCGTTCGTTGGTTTGTTCTTCAGTTTGTCCGTTGGTTTGTTCTTCGGGTTGCGTGTGCTTTGGATGCCTTGTCGAACCATTTGTAGGTGTCCCATAGTCGTCTCTTCTGTGAGTGGGAGGTATCGGTTGACACGTTGTACAGTGAGACTCGGCCACGTGGCAAACGAGCCGCGCTCGATGGCGCGGACCCACGTTTCTTTAGTGGGGTATCCTGCCGCTGCGTGGTAGAATCAGATCAGTTTGGGGATGGCTTGAATCTGGTATGCCCCTGCCCGCATGTGTATTGAATATTCGTTTTCGTTATTGTTTTGGATGGCGCTGGTTGCGCTGCGTTCGGTTTCGTTTTGCGGGGGGTCTTTCACCCTTGGAGATTTAGCCGTCTCCCTTGGAGGGTCGGGCTGATGGAGGGGAACCATGTATAGATTCCTTAGGGGGTCACGTTGACCGGTGAGTATGAGTTGTTGGGTGGGGCCGAAAATGGCCACGTTGTCCTTAGAGAACGCTACATGGCACCCGTTACTGCATAGCTTGGGCACCGAGACCAATGGCAGCTCCACTTCATCAAACTTGTGACACCCGCAGGCCTTGAGGGGGAGCCAGGGTAGGTCTAACAGGTCTGTTGCAGTGGATAGCATCTTGCTCCCATTCGCACAACCTACGGTCAGCGCCCCTGGTGTGTCTTGGTGTGCCCCCCCTTGGTATGTAGATGGGACAAAATGGTCCGTTGCCGCCGAATCCAGAGCCCCATAACCCGGTGAGGCCCTGATATGGAACGCGACGTCTTGTGCAAAGGTAACTGTACGTGGTTTTTGAGGTAGGATATCACGTGAGGGATCACGTAGGATACTGAGTAATTGTGAATCGTGATTACTAGGTTTATGTATGCTACTTTTGTGTTCCCTCCCACACCGTCAGGATCGCAAGGGCGTATCAACTATCATGGTCC
The DNA here is from genome assembly GCA_037355745.1 of Pseudo-nitzschia multiseries. Lineage (NCBI taxonomy): Eukaryota > Bacillariophyta > Bacillariophyceae > Bacillariales > Bacillariaceae > Pseudo-nitzschia > Pseudo-nitzschia multiseries. The sequence goes on along the minus strand of JAYLWI010000013.1, from coordinate 94,984 downwards.
GGCCATTTCTGTTGGGGTTGGGACCATTCCACTTCAACCACCGGTCTGTGTTCCTGGTGGCTCCACCCATCTGATTGTCGAAGGTGGCGCCTTCCTGGTGATCGGCCTTGTTGCGTCGCTTGTAACAACTTCGGCCATCATGGGTGAGATTCACACCACACAAGTGGCAGTAATATTTGTATTGCTTCCACTCCTGAAGTATTGGTTGGCATGCGTCGGGCCCGTTGGTGCGGTTTGCGTTGGTCGACATGAGGCGGTTTACATCGGCCTGGAGGACAGCCATTGCTGTTTCCCATTGGTTGGACATGGTCATAGTCGATGCTGCAGTTGCTGTTTCAGTGACTTGGGAGTAGATTTCGTGACATACATTGGCCAGATCACGTTGTTTGTTTTCGAGCTCGGTGAAGCGTTGATCAGCCTGAATATCTGCTAGGTTTGCTGTAGTCGTATTGTTGTGGTAGCTGCTGTACAGCTCCTTCAGGCGTTGTCCCCAGAACTTTTTGTATTGGGTAAATCCACTCTTAACCATCGTGTCCCGGTATTTCTTCCAATCTTTGTCTACTCGGTGTAGTGTGATGGGGTCGTGTTTGCTGCGCGCAAATGCCTCCCGTGAGTAATCGATCATCTGTGCCTTGGTCACATTTGCTGTCTCTGGGAGCAAGTTGATTTGATGTTGATATTTAGTGAGCTGTCGGAAGTACTCCTTGGGCCCGATCGGGCTCGGTGTGTATGTCAACGCATTCATTTTCTTGGTGAGCTCTCGTGTGAGCTGATGCTGTGCGGCGTTAGTACATAGGTCTTCCTCCATGGCTTGGAAGGCTGCGCGCACAGTAGTTCCACGGGGGAAGGCATCCGAGCCTGGGTCCTTCAGATCCCCAAGCATGTTGGGGAATTTCCTGTCTGTAATTAGTAGGGCCTCCCTGTCGTACTTGTTCCATTCTACATATAGGGCCCAGCTGTTTGGAGGGCTCTAAAATGGAGGTGAAACAGTCGGTATTTGGTTGTTTAACTTGTTGGTTATTACATGAAATTGTTACTTGAAATTGTGAGCAGAAAATTGCTCTTTTACTAAAATCACCATATTGGTGCATCGGCCCGCTATTACTCCAATGCACACACTAAATCACTAATAATCGCATCGGCCCGCTAATACTCCGATACGCTGCACGTGCCCTTGTACCAATGGGCTGTAGGGATCTACCTTGCGCCCAGTAGATTCGGTACATAAGGACCTATTTTTAGTAAGAAGGAGAACCGGATCGGTAAGTGGTAAAATTTCATTCCCACTTTCACTCCCGTCTTCCATTCATGTTGGTCCATTCCTGCAGAAGCAAGATGACTCGTACGATCGATCACGCGTCTCATTCGCTCGTGTCTCATTCATTCATTCACGTCTCATTCATTCATTCACGTCTCATTCGTTCAGTCGCGCGCTATTTCGATCGACCTCAAACACACTCCCCTGCTTCAAAGGATAGATGGACCCGTCAATCAATGATACTGCTCCAGTACTCGCTGTAGACCGCAAACGCTTCTTCTTTGTCTATAGTCGAGAAGCTCGTATCCTTGTTGCTTTTGGCCTCAGTGGTGTACTCATCTTTTCCGTAGAATTTGGAGCCATGCTTTTCAAATAGGACTCCAGTAAGATTCTTGGTGAAGAGGTCACTTGTCATTTCATCGCCTGTCTTCCACATCACCTTGATGATACCCATTTCCTTCAGCTCTCGTAGGAAATACTGCTTCACTTCAGTATGCCTGGTGCAACCTGCTATGGACCAATTGTTGCAGAAATCAACTGCACCCTTGTTGTCCACATATATCACCATGGGTAGCTTGATTTGCAATCCGAGACACATCATGACTCTCCAAATGTACAGCATGTCTTGGACGCATAGCACAGCTGCATACAGCTCGGCTTCCATAACTGACAGTGCAATGATTGGCATCATTCTTGATCTTGCTGTAACATTGGCACCGTTCAGCCAAGTCGACCAGCCGTTGACACTGTGCCGAGACTCATCTTTGGCATACTCCGAGTCACTGAATCCAATCAGCTCAAAAACGAAATTCTTGGTACCATCCCACACTGCATTTGGGGCTAATGTGAGACCTCTCTTGGGTGTTCCAGCGCAATACTTCATCACTCGCTTCAGTGCCTTCATGTGGGACTTCCTTGCTTCAGTCATGAACCTGGACAGCTCCCGGACAGCATTCTGTGTTTCAATTCGCGACCATCTCATCATGTGCAGTAGGATGGCTGTTCCGGACCTGTACTTGGTTTGGGCTTCCTTGGTGAGAACAGTATCCGTTGGTCCTTCATCTTCTTTCTTCAATACTGATCCTGGCTCTGCTGGAGCTGTGGGATTGCCTCTGCATTCGTCAAGCTCAAACTCATCAACAAATCTTTTGATCTTGACTGGTTGGGTCATTCAGAGAGTCCTGTTCTTCTTGTCCCGCTCGATGTGGCATCCGACATACTCATCCATCTCTCCAACATCCTTGCATTCAAATAGGGACTTGAGTTGCTCCTTGTGCTTCAGAACTTCTGCTTCTTCACCTATGATGCAAAAATCATCAACCCATAGTAACATCAAAAGTAGCTTGTTGTTGATCCACTTGAAAAATAGGCATGGGTCGGCCTTGCATCTTTCCATCTGCATGGTATGCATTGCTCGTCACGCTTCTCTCCAGAATTGTATGGCAGCTTGAATTGTTCCATAAAGTGTTTTCTGCAATTGGAGGAGCACATATGATGGATAGAATTTCTGATAGCCCTCTGGAATCTTGGTGAAAATCTTCTCTCCATTCTGAAATTTGCCGTTCAGAAAAGCTCCTTCCACATCCACAATGTAGGCCATAAAATTTGCCATGACCATCAGTATCATTGCAATTCGGATTGCAATTCGGATGGAGATATCACTGACAACAGGTGAAGACTTGTCTTGGCCATCGTAGTGCTCACCGTCTAGCTGCTTGAATCCGCGGATGGCATTTCTGCATCTTACTGTGCCATCAGGTTTCATCTTGTTGGCCCAAGTGGTATCCATGATTTTGGTGCCCGGTGGGATATTGGCTTCATCAATCTCTTCAAAAACGCCGTACTTGACCATCTTCTCATGTTCAGTATCAACACCCTCGGTAAACTTGTCGCGCATTGGACTGGCCATAGATTCTTTGTAGTTCATGGTCTTCAGTTCATTGGTGTTGCCAAAAGCACTCCCAGCTGCGCCAACCAGACTGAGTTCACTCATAGCGCCTTCCTGAGATGGGATAGAGACTGACAGAAGATTGAATTCTTTCAGCGCAGTCATTGCCTTGTGGAGCTGGATTTCAGCATCAGTGAATTGAGCTGCATAGTTTGCCATATCTCCATACCGTATGTCCGGATTGAGATGAGAGTTTCTCACGACACGACCATATCTGGTGGTTGTTACGACATGGGGATCCTCTTCCTCGTCAGTGCTGTCGTAGTCCTCACTTTCGTATTCGATCTTGGTTTCTTCAATCGTATCAGTGTAATCGTCATCATAACTATCGAAGGCAGGATCCTCCTCTTCATTCTGGGCCGGAGTGAGGTTGGTGTTTTCAGATTCAGGTTGGAAGGGAATTTATTAAATTCCTTTCGTGACCAGAAGTACCAAAGCTACCAAAGGGTAAATTTCCTATTCGTACGAATCAATGAGTCCCGTATCCATCTAAGTAATCGATTCCCACGGCATATCGATTCCCACGGCGCATCGATTCCCATCGCGCATCAACGGTGAGCAATCCCTGTCTTACGATATTGCCATTGTTCTTCGGTGAGCAAACTCTGATTTCATAAAATATCACACGAGCTACGGGAGCAATTCCTGACCTTAATGATAAACATATCATGGAGTCTTCCTAACGGAACAAGAGAAGAAAACCGTTGGCATGTGATTCTCACACAATACATATACATGCATACAAATATATATGGTCAACGACTAATACATGTACGGAAATAATCAGCGAGTAATCTCAGCACTACGCAACAGCAGTTGCAACGTATTCATCTCAATAAAAGAGATATCTTGCATTTCGGCAAGATTTCACTTTATCTCATACTTTTAACATTCAACTGATTTATATCCCAAAATTCACACTAGTTGCTACCAACTACTTGTAATCTACATACTAAGGTCTGTCTCGCTGCAATCTGAATAAGTCACAGCAAGAGGAGATCTGGCGTCTCCCTAGTCTCGCCTGTAGTCCGATTATCCGTTGCCGAAAGTATCCAACCACAATTGTCACGCGTAGAGTACAATCGTTTGTCTACTAACACACTAACGCAGCGTTGCTGTTCGTCAGAAGCCTTTGAATCAGACTCTCAACGAATCGGATTCAGAAGGAAAATAATAGATTAACAGTCGCAAGCTCTAAGAAGGCTTGCACACAAAAGGAACAGGAACGGAATTGAATACAATCCCTACGCTGGCATATGCACATCGCACATCGTACACGAAGCAGTTCCCAATCTCAGTCACCGCGCAATTCTTTCCAAGGCTCGGAACCACCACAGATGCCGAACATACCGTTGATGCCCGGCAATGCACTCGGAGGCGAAGAGAAGAATGACGCCGAAGTCACCACTATCAACCGCTTTCCCAGCTTCGATACTGATATGAGAAAGATACTCGTATCCTTACTCAACGTAACAAGTGAGATTACTAGCAAGTTGTGCCTAGCTCTCAAAGAAGGCGGATTATGCGAGTGGAAGTCGTTCCTCGACGCACTTATTGAACCAGATTTTGCACGCGAACTTACCTATACGGAGGGAGGATTGCCAACGCATATCCCTCGATCCATTCAAAGGAACATAGAAGCACTTGCGGATTTCGCTATCGACCTACAAGAAGACGATGTCGCTCTAGAAGAAGACGATAGGAACTGGAAGGATGTAAAGTCATATACATACAGGGAGTTCCAGTCATTCCGCGAAGAACGTGCCCAACGCTTGCGTAACGAATCTGTTCTGAACCCACCACCTCCTCCAGCGGGAAGTAACAAAAAGTCACCTCAGCAGGTAAAGTACGAATCATGGTGTCGAAAAGCACGAGATGAAAAGTCCTTTACACCCCTCACGAATGACTCGAGATTCGAACACTGGCTCGTCGGTTTCAAAGCTAAACTCGAGGCATACGACATCGATACAGAGACATTCCTCGATGAAACTTGGCCTCCAGCTACGCTTCTGGATTATACCCGTGACCTCTTCGTCAAGCAGTGTGCCTTCTTCTGGGTACTAATGTTGGAAGTCTTCAAGAGTGATCTTTCTGCATCATGTGTACACAGTCATTCTACCACTCGTGATGGACGCAAGGCATACTTCGATTTCGTAAACCTTCATAGCAAATCAAAAGCAAAGGTATACGACAACTCGACTCAGCTACAAGCGTTGCTCAAGTTGAACCTCAACAATTGGAAGGAATCCAAAGTGAAATTCATCACACATTGGTTTGATGAATTGAATCACCTCAACAAGCTCCGTCCTCCCAACAAGCCCCTTGAGTACCATACTGTTAAATCAGCATTGTGTCAGGCATGCTATTCCAGCTTCCAGCTAAGCAAACAGTTTGCCAAAGTCAAGGACCCAGGTGGGACGAATAGCACCGTAACGGATGCAGTTGCCGAAGCCGCTACTATCCACGATCTTAAAATCACGCTTTTACTCGAAGCAACCCGACTTGATTCCCAGTCCGCGATGTCTGCTCCTTGGTCGACCGTACGTGCACACGTTCATGATTTTTCTTCTGAATCGAGCCAAAATCATGATGACTATGCTCTCCCCATCGAATTTGAAGGAGACTATCAGGATTATGCTGTATTTAAGGCTGGACGTACCCCTGACCCTACCACAAGATTGCCTACAAACATATGGAAGGCCTTGTCACGTCAGGACATGAAGAGTTGGCTCAGTTTTTCTCCGGAAGGCAAGAAAATCGTGGTTGCCTCATTGCGACACGACTTACTTAACAAGGACCAACCTGACCCCAACAGTGTCAAACCCATTACCCGGAAGGCATACCAACATGAACACTCGGTATCATTTCAAAAAGACGATACTTCGACCAAGGATGAGCATGCTAATTCCGCAGCAGACCTTCACCCTGCTGTAGAGAATGATCGTAGAGGTGTTTTCCATGCATCCCTAGGTGTATACAAATCAACGACCTCTTCGTCCAAGGACCAGCGACCTCTCAAGTCTTCCGTGTCACCCGCGCATCCCGCTCGATTCCTTTCAGACAACCCTGACATTCAGTACAAAAAGGACGGTGACACCCAAATACCTGTGGGAACACCATCGTATTCCGCCAATTTTCACCAGTGGTATACTCCCGAGGATGATCTCACCTTTCCTAATGATGGTCCCGTAACGTCATACACATACCGTATACACAAAACTACGGTTACTAGCCCTGGTTTTGCCATGGTCGATCGCGGCGCAAATGGCTGCATCATCGGTAATGATGCGTGTCTCATCTCCAAGGATATCCCACCACGATATGTTAACGTCACCGGCATTAACAATCATCAGGTACAAAATATTCCCATTGCTACATGCGGAGAATATTCCATGTCGAACAGAGGCCCCGTCATTCTCATTTTCAATGAATGTGCCTATACAGGACGACACCCTTCTATATTGTCATCCGGCCAGCTGGAAGCATATTTTTCCACTGTCGACGACACGTCCATCAAAGCAGGCGGAGGACAGGTCATCACCACCTCCGATGGATATGCACTGCCTCTTAGCATACGACACGGTTTACCATACCTTGCGATGCGAAAGTATACGACTGTTGAATTTGACACGCTACCACATGTTATCATGACATCCGATAAACATTGGGACCCATCTGTTCTCGATACCACGATCAGTGCGAAGGATGAACAATTTCTCCAGAAATATCCTCCCCAACCACAGCAACTCCCTTATGCCGATTACGACGAATATGGGAACCCACGCTGCCTTGAAGGATTAGATATCTCTGTTTCTCCCGGGTCCTCCACGGTCACATCCCTCAGCTCGTATTCCAGCCATTCCACTCGATCTCCCTTTCTTCCTATTGATGATCATAGGACCAACGATCGCTCCTTTTGGCTTACTTCCACCGACTACGCTCATCAAGAACGTCTCGCATGCTGCGCGCTACCCGCAGTCTCTGGAACAGTCACTGCGTTTCCGACAGATTGTACAGCCAGTGACACTACACGCATTGCAGCTACGCCCCGCAAAAGATACCCCAACGAACATGACTACTTATCCCTGAAACCTTTCTTCTGTTGGGTTTCCACCGATCGCATCAAGGCTACGTTTGAAAACTCAACCCAATACGGTTCGTTAGCGGTTAGCCCTGATGGTAACATTTTCAAATGGTTTCATTCCCCTCAACCGGCCATGAACGTTCGCCCCTTCAATGACGATGTTATGTCCGATGCTGTCTATTCAGATGTCCCAGCAATTGATGGTGGCTCCAAGATTGCTCAGATCTTCTTTGGCCGCAAATCACATATTATACACGTTGAGGAAATGCGTACCACCGGCGATTTCCTATCCTGCTTTCAGAACTTTGTTCGAAAATGGGGCAGGCCCATCCGCCTCCTTTGCGACCACGGTAACTATCAATCCAGTAAGAAGGTCATGGATTACCTCAAAATGTTATGGATTGGACTCTGGCAAAGTGAACCGTATCATCAACACCAGAATCAATTCGAACGACGATACCAAACGTTCAAACGCATTGTCAATCGCGTCATGGATCGTACCGGCACACCACCACACATGTGGTTACTGTGCATGACATACGTCGCGGGTCTCCTCAATGTTGTTTCTGATCCTACGCTGTCCGATAAACAACCGATCTTCATTGCCACGGGTACACTTGGCGACATCAGCGCATACACCAGTTTCTTCTGGTTTGAACCTGTGTATTTCAAAACCAATGACTCTCCTTTCGGTACCCAGTCTACCGAACGCCTAGGTCATTTCGTCGGCATCCCCGAACATGTTGGCAATGGACTCTGCTTTCGAATCTGGGATCCAGTTACCAACAAGTTACTTGACCAGTCCGGTGTTCGATCTGCTCTTACACCTGAGTCACGTAACAAACGCACGGGTCTATTTACTGATGATGGTTTCATCAAATGGCGTAACACAAAAGATTCCTTACCCCGTATATACGCCACTGGAGAAGCTCCAGCATTCAAACATGGGGAGCATACCAATCAAAATAAACTCATTGACGAGTCTACAAAACCAAACAGCTCAGTTCCCCCTAGCGTTTCACCCGCTGATTCTGACACCGCAGATGACACCGTTCCATCTGTACCCAACAAACAACCAGATACCACGCCCCACGCATCTGGCACTCAACCAATTCTTCAACCACCCGCCCACCCCTCGTTACCGAGCTTTCTTTATAAGAAGGTCGATGACAGCCCAAGCTGGTCACCTTCTCCACTCCCTAACAACTATGGGGAGAGTCTTGATGGTCCTCCTACGACACACATCTTCAGCAAGACATCCGACGGCGTTCTCCTTACTGAAGATGATTTTGACCCACCGGAATTAGCATACTTTGATATTAGTGACGTCGCAACTCCACACACCAACCCTGCTACTCCTTCCGTAGACCCATCACAGGTAGTTGTTACCGACGAAGAAGGTAACGCACAATTTGACGATGACAGTAAACCCATTACCATTCCTACGATCCCGATTGCCGATCTACAAGGACGTTCCTTCCTTGTAACCAATCTCGATGGCACCCGGAAACGTCTTACCATCGTCGATGTTGAAGACAGTCTTGAACGCAACAACGACTTCATCAAGTTCAAGTGCAAACACTCCGATGACGAACTCGATGATATCATTGCATACAATGATGTCATGAATTACATACATCGTGATTCAACACAAGAAGACGGCAAACTCTGGTCGTTTCGCCGCATCCTAGGACACCAAGGTCCACTGGATAACAAGCATCCTCAATACAAAGGTTCCAAGTATAACCTCTGGATTGAATGGGAGAATATGGAACGCACATATGAACCTCTGGCCAATATTGCGGCTGATGACCCGGTCACCGTTGCAAAATATGGGAAAGACAACAACTTGCTTGACCTCCCGGGTTGGAAACGTCTCAGAAGAATCACCAACCTAGCGCGACGAACCAAGAAACTTGACCGACTCGTGCACCAAGCCAAACTACGTTCTTTCCGTACCACTCCGCAGTATCAATATGGATTCAAAGTGCCTCGTAACCACGAAGAAGCCCTCCGATTTGATCAAGCCAACGGGAACACCAAATGGGAAGATGCCACCACTCTGGAAATGGCACAACTCAATGAGTACAATACATTCATTGATAAAGGCGTGTACAAGACAAGCTCCATTCCCCCGGGATTCCAACAGATCAAGGTACACATGATATACGCTGTCAAGCACGACGGAAGACACAAGGCTCGCCTTGTTGCTAACGGTAATCTCACTGAGGCCCCTATCCACAGTGTTTACGCAGGCGTCGTATCTCTCCGCGGCCTACGTATGTGCCTATTCCTAGCTGAACTCAACGACCTAGAAGCATGGGGCACTGACATAGGTAACGCCTACTTAGAAGCAGTCACCTGCGAGAAAGTATGCATCAAGGCAGGTCCCGAATTCGGATCGCTGGAGGGTCACCTGCTGATCATTTACAAAGCCCTATATGGTCTCAGGTCTTCAGGCAAGTGCTTTGGAGACTTACTCGCGGCTTGTCTCATCGAACTTGGCTTCGAAAGATCCCGCGCAGAACCGGAAATATTCCTCAAACCCGGAACGAACAAGCATGGTGAACGTGTATATGAGCTTATATGCACATATGTCGATGACCTATGTCTCTGCATGGCAGATCCCAATTCCTTCCTGAAGATATTGCAATCGTCACCATATAACTTCAAACTGAAGGGATCCGGACCTATGAACGTTCACTTAGGTTGTGGATTTGAGCGCGACGAACATGGTGTTCTATGCATGAATCCCATAAAGTTCATCGAAAAGATGGAAGCGTCTTACGAACAAATGTTCGGATGCAAACCTAGCACTAGGTTCCAATCACCCATTGCGGAGAACGATCACCCTGAATTGGACTCCTCAGCCTTTCTTGAAGAAACCGGTATACAGAAATACCAAAGTATGATCGGTTCACTACAATGGATCATCGCTATTGGCCGTTTCGATGTACAAACAGCCGTGATGACGCTCTCAAGTTTCAGAGCTCAGCCACGAGATGGGCATCTCGAACGTGCAAAACGTATCTATGGATATATCTCCAAGTTTAGACATTTTAAAATCAGATTCCGCGTGGAACCACCCGATTTTATATTGACTAAACCCGACACCATCGACTGGTCCAACACCGTCTATGGGGAGCTTGGAAAGACAGTAGTGTTATCACACTTCTATGATGCCAACCTCATGCATGATATTCTCAGTGGTAACCGGCATTCTTCATTTTGCGAACAAGACTCCCATGATGTGGTTCGCGAAGAAGCAGTCTACTACGGAGACAGCCACCTTTGGAGCCGAATTTGTTGCAGGAAGGACTTGCATCGAACAGATCGTCGATTTACGCCACTCATTCCGATACCTAGGAACACGAGTCAATGATGTCTCATACTCTTGGGGTGACAACGAAAAGATGATCCAAACGTCAACCTTCCCCTACGCAAGGTTGCACAAGCGTCATAATATTCTGTCGTTTCACTACGTACGAAGCATGATAGCGAGAGGTTTCATTTTAATGATGCACATCCCAGGTAAGGATAACTGTGCAGACATTCTCACCAAGCATTGGAGTCACTCAGTTGTGTATCCACTGCTCAGGCCCATTTTCCACTTCTGTGGTAATACTGGCGACCTTCTTCAGGATGATGGAAGCATCATGTAGAGCGTGATGACCCTTCACAAGGAGACATGGGGAGTATTAAATTCCTTTCGTGACCAGAAGTACCAAAGCTACCAAAGGGTAAATTTCCTATTCGTACGAATCAATGAGTCCCGTATCCATCTAAGTAATCGATTCCCACGGCATATCGATTCCCACGGCGCATCGATTCCCATCGCGCATCAACGGTGAGCAATCCCTGTCTTACGATATTGCCATTGTTCTTCGGTGAGCAAACTCTGATTTCATAAAATATCACACGAGCTACGGGAGCAATTCCTGACCTTAATGATAAACATATCATGGAGTCTTCCTAACGGAACAAGAGAAGAAAACCGTTGGCATGTGATTCTCACACAATACATATACATGCATACAAATATATATGGTCAACGACTAATACATGTACGGAAATAATCAGCGAGTAATCTCAGCACTACGCAACAGCAGTTGCAACGTATTCATCTCAATAAAAGAGATATCTTGCATCTCAGCAAGATTTCACTTTATCTCATACTTTTAACATTCAACTGATTTATATCCCAAAATTCACACTAGTTGCTACCAACTACTTGTAATCTACATACTAAGGTCTGTCTCGCTGCAATCTGAATAAGTCACAGCAAGAGGAGATCTGGCGTCTCCCTAGTCTCGCCTGTAGTCCGATTATCCGTTGCCGAAAGTATCCAACCACAATTGTCACGCGTAGAGTACAATCGTTCGTCTACTAACACACTAACGCAGCGTTGCTGTTCGTCAGAAGCCTTTGAATCAGACTCTCAACGAATCGGATTCAGAAGGAAAATAATAGAATTGCCGGTGCTGGGGCTCCCCCACTTGCATCCTGAAACTGCACCCGGTGCCGGGGTCTGGTGGTGGTTCGCAAAATGGAGACTGGTGGGGTAGGTGTGGCGTGGATTGGGAGGTCCATGTTAATTTCCTTCTGAAACTGGCTGTTGAGCTGATTCAATCCAAAGGCAAAGAAGAGCAACAGGAGCTTTAGCTGCAGGCCAGTTGAGGTGCCGGTCTGTTGTGGTCTAATATTTCTCTGATATCCACTACGGTTGGACGCTGGATGCTAATCCGACCAGATCTATTCTGACTATCTGTTGTTACTCTAAAAATCGACCAAAGGTATATGATGTTAAAATTTAAAGAGATGTGAGCTCAGGGAGAGGCTCTTATTTTTTACTATGTATTTTCACTGTATCGGGGCTCTCTGCTGTATTTTACTTGGTAGAGATCTTCCCCGGTTATCTGTTACTGTTGTCTTTACCGTTGTACCGATACTTCTGTTGCTGTTGCTGTATTAGCGTCGTGTCGGTCTTACTGTATCGGTCATTCGATGGTATCGGTCATTGTCGGAGTTAAGTATTCTGTTCGATGGGGCGTATGCTTATTCGTGGTATATATGCTGGATATGAGTAGGCCCATCTGGAATCGGTACTGATTTTCTTGATTGCAATAAGTAATTTCCTCACGGGATATCAAGTATATTCTATTGAATGTACTTATGGGTTCCAAGTGTTTACTTATTGTTCAGGTCTTTGGATATGTCTTGTTTCTAACCGATTACTGTCTTTTGTTTGTAGTCCTAAGTGATATTGTTTTTACCACTTAGGGATTTCCAAGTAGTGGAGGTGCGTTTGATTCTAAGACTCGATCATCGAAATAATCGTACCTCTGTCGTTACTCCGTGTTAATATTCTGCACCTCGGTCGTCGTTTCGTTTTGCCGGCTTTTCCAATCGAATTTGATGCCGACAACCGTCCGTATTTTTTTCGCCGACAACACACCCCTTGATCCAATGCTCTACCATTGTGGTATTGGATTACTGTCGGAGTATATTATCTTGAGTTGTATCGATTGATCGATCGAACATTCGGATCGAATCGTATCGTATCGTTGAACCGGCAGATCCGAAGAATAGGATCATCGAATTGCGAATGATCGAATGATTTAGCCTGCGTGGTGTCCCATAATGTATCTTGCGTGTCGGGCGTGCAAGATCCATCCCAATGGTTTGGTTAGATCATCAGCCGGGTTGATAACTCCAGGAATAGTGAATCATCTTGATTTCACCGTTTTCCTTCCATGCTTGGATGGCAAAAAACCTGATTTCAATATGCCTGGTTCTTTCAGTCGGCTTCTGGGCATTGATGATCTCAATTGCTGATGCATTGTCTTCATAGATTGGAGTTGGACCAACTTGGGCGAATCCTAATTCTTTGAGTATAGACCTGAGATATCTGGCTGTTTTGGCTGCCGTGACTGGCAGCAATGAACTCAGCTTCTGTAGAACTCTGTGCGGTAAGGGACTGAGCTTTGGATCTGTAAACAATTGCTCCACCAGCATAAGTGAAAACGTATCCTGTGGTGGACCTTCGGTGTTTTGGATCATTTCCATATGCGGCGTCCACAAAACACATCAGTTTGGCTTGCTTGATGTCTTCCGGGAATTTTGGGAGTGATACATCTTGGACTGCATCGTTGTATGGTTCTCCTGGTGGTAGAGATGGCTCAGCATTTGGCCTGTAGAATCTGATACCCCAAGATCTGGTGGTTCTGAGATAGCGGGCTATATTCTTCAGGCTGGAATAGTGGAAAGCAGTGGGATTGGAACTGTACTTTGACATCAGAGTCACTGCATAGCCTATGTCTGGCCGGCAACTAACATATGCGAACATCATTTCACCTAAAGAGCGTCCTGTAGGAGAAACCAGATGTGGATTGCAATTCAGCATGTTCCTTGGTGCCTTCTAATGGGCCATCAGTATGTGATTGTAGTTGGCTCAGTACTTCGGTTGATAGTGGCGCAGATGGCTTGGAATGTGGTTTCATCTTAGAATCAGTGTCCCATCCATGAGATCTCATGATTCTGTCAATGTAGTTCGCACAGGACAGTTCAATGTAGTCAGCTGTCTGTTTGACATCGATTCCATTGAAGTCTTCAAGCAATCCCATTTTTGTGAAGGGGACAACATCTTCTTTCGGAAGCTTCAGCTTTGCGCCAATTATGTCATAGATCTTGTCAGATATGGATTCTGATGTGCAAGCCAGTGCAAAATTCGTCAACTTGTCTCAGCATGTAGACCGTTTCACCTTCGAAAACTGTCGTGTAGATCGTCCTGTCATGTGTGGTGGTTTTGAAGTTGAGATCAGGGCCTTTCAATATTTTGTTGATGTGTGTTTCCCAAAGTCTTCCAGATTCTGGATGGCCTTGAAGTGCTCGAAGGACTGGGAGCACCAATCTTCTGTCTATGTCCTTGCCATGCTTGTGTCTGTACCATTCTGCATATGCATCATCAATAGTCATGTATGTAGGAATGTTGGGTCCTGGACTATGCGCGTAGGCGTCTGCAGCATCCCCCCCGTACACTTTGAGGTTGAGGCTTGCAGCAGTAGCAAAAAATAACCTTTGAATGGGATGTTCAACACATGATGAGTATGACATTGCTATGGCATGCAGGGTTGGGGCTGCATATTTGCTTCCATTGCAACATTGCCTGGCTCTTCTGACACCATTTCTTTTCACACTGTATTGCCAGTGAGGTCTGAGAATGATAGCGTCTGGGTCCTTAGGGTATTGAATTGGTGATCCAAACATTTCCAAATCTTCAAACTGATCAAGCTGTTTTCGCTCCCCAGCTTGCCATTCAGGCCATGTGGATAAAGGCTTGAGATTCCTTCGAGTGAAGTGCCCTAGTGCTTGTTCGTCAGGTGTAGTTGCCTTGGAATTGATGGCTTTGATTAAGAGTTCAATTTCTTCAGTTGGTAGTGAATCTGCATCTAGGGGTAGTTCATGATTACCTGGTTTATGAAGCTTAGTGATAGCTCTGAGCGATGCAATGTCAATGGTGGGAATGACAACCTCCATGTCATCTTCGATTGGGGCCAAGTGTTTTTGGATGGAGGCATGGAGTGTCTCAGTGCTATCAACCTGGTTGATTCTTGATTGTATCAGCTGCTTGTATTTGGTACCAATGCGCTGGATAGCCTTGATGGATGAAATCCGGTCCAAGAATGGTGGGTCTTCTTCATCAGTGGATTCCTTCCAGGAGGTATTGGGAGCAAATAGACCATATTCATTCGAGTGTTTCCTGACCTCCTTCATAGACAATTTCTCTTCAAGTGCAAAGGTGATTGGTGTATCTATCAAAGAATCCCGCACCCCTCGATCGTGAGAGTGCTGTAGGGCTGTGGTGACATCAGCTGCAGTAAAGACACGATTGTGATTGATAGATTCAATATAAGCGCCTCGGAGCCAAACTTGGGATCAGCACAAGATGGAGAGACAGTGAGTCGGAGATTGGTGAGGTCTGCAAAGGGGGAAATGGAGAATTGGAAATCACTAGATGAGACCTCACGGGGTTCTGCAGGAAGTGGAGTGTTGTCATCAGTCCGGAGCAGGTGCTTGACATTAGTGGGGAGGTCTGCAAGGGGGAGATCATTCATTCCTTCATCAAACCTGACATGTGTGGCTATTTTGACACGGTGTGTCTCAGTATCATACCAAAGGATGTTTCTGGTAGTGTATGGGACAAAACCCAGGAAGATGCCTTTGCGAGCATTAGGTTTGAGCTTGATTGAGCGCTTGCCTGGGGGTCGCACCCAAACTCTGCACCCAAAAGTGCGGAAGTCAGCAAGGTTTTCCTTGTGGCCAGTTGCCAATTCTAAGGGTGAATGTTGTTGATTGCCTTCTGGAAAAGCATTGGACAACCAAAGGGCATGATAAAATGCAAAGGGCCAGAATTTTATGGGCAAATTTGCACCACTGAGCATGGTCCTCATTGAGTTAGCGAGAGTCCGGTGGGCTCTTTCAACTGTACCATTCTGGTGAGAAGCGTCAGCACCGGTTGGAAAAATTGAATATCCAAACGCAGAGAAGAGATTTCTGATATCAGGATTGTGATAGAGTTCTCCACCTTGATCAACCGAAACATACTTGTTTGCACAAGTTGGGTTGTGCTGGGTGAAGAAATGTTCCAACCAATGCAGTGGGGCTGCCTTGGATATTCGTGTATCACCATATTTCATACCAGTATAGTGGTCTGTGATAAGAATCCAAGCTGTTTCTCCATGAATGCCTTCATAGTCACGCTTGCGTTTACTGTTGGAGGATCTGGCGCCGGCAAAGGCAAAGTCAATAGACAAACCCTGAAAGGGTTGTGTAGCTTTTCTTGTGGAATGTGAGCCTGCGGGCGTCTTTGTTTGCTTACATTGAATGCAAGTTGGACATTGATCCAGGATACTGGTTTGTCGTTGGAACTTTGGTACGCCAAGAATGGACTTGTGTGCGTTGTAGAGGAATTCGTCACAAGGGTGCCCTAATCTCTGGTGCCACAGAAGTTTCGATGTCTTGGTTTTGATGGCGTGGATGGGGATACTTTTGTCCACAATCTTGGTGAAAAACAGTTTTGCATCAAACTTTGGCATGTCGCTGGTATCAGACTGAGCTTGAGCTGCTTCTGTGCATTTTTGCAGTGTGACAAGATTGGTGTATACATCGTATCTGTAGTTGTTAATGGCTTCTTTGGAGGCCAGTTCACAAGCTTCCTTGAACTGCATGTCAGTCGCCAAAGCATAGGCTGACGATGTTGCACAATTAGCATATGGAGATGCAATATCAACGTCTGGGATCAGTACTGGGTGTGTATAGCATTGACCATCAATGATGCTTCCATGGAGGACAATGCTGCTGGCAGTATTTTGCTTGTGGTGACAGATAATTGTGAGGTTGCCGTTTTGTGGGGCAGATGAGTCATAGTCGTCAATGAATGACTTATGGATTGACTGCCCGCTGAACTGACGTCGCATGCGAGATGTCATTCCACAGAGATCATTCTCACTCAGTAATGTTGTTGACAGGGAGGGAGAATAGTAGAAGAAGACTTTGAGATACCCTATGTGGTTTGGTGCTGGGATGTGCAAATATCCTGAGCCTTCAGGGATGCAGGTAGCTGCTTTTCCTCCTATTGCTGCCGTAAGCCTGACAGGACATTTCCGCATCCTGGTGTAAGGTTTGTAACCGTGCAGGATGTGTTTGAGGTTGGTGCAGGAAACTTTTGCACCGGTGTCAATCTGAGCCCTGACACCGTGTTGGAAGTAGGCTGTAGCTGCAATAGGGTCTGGCGGGACTAGAGATTGCACATTGTATGTATCAACTGGTGTAGGGTTGTCCCTATCAAAATTGGGATCCTCATTGGTCTTCAGGTGTGATTCCAATGTAGGGGTCGTAGCCCCAAGTGATTCCATATCACAGTAGACATCGATTGAGATTGATGACTGGAGGCTGTCCTTGGGAAGGAGATTGACGGCACCAATTTTGACAGATTCGTAGGAGCTGACACTGCTGGAGTCCAAGGAGGGGCATAAGCTGTTCACTTGGGGTGCTGTGACGTTGTCAAATCCTTGAGGATCATCTTGAGGTGATGTCATAGTATGGCTCCAAGAAAGACTTTCTATTCTTGGCCATTGCAAAAATTTTGTTCTTCTACTGCAGCATCAGGTGAAACCTCATCTTGATCTTCATCGCCAATGTTGATCTGAGAGATTTGTTGGGTGGAATCTAAGAGTTGTTGGGTCTGTTTATTGGATTTGTTCAGAAAAACAGCCGCAGCAATCCTATGTTTCTTCAGAGACTCAACATCCTGCAATGCAGGACAATTATCAAAATTATGACCGGACATGTGGCAAACAATGCATTTTCTGGATGTGTCAAACAGACTAGGTTGCTTATCGAATGCCGTGATAGCATTGCAATATGCTTGGTGGAGGAAGGGATTGTCAGATTCTTCATCCATCTCCGGGTAGCCAAGTGATTCAACCAGACTGATTGAGTGAGAGGTCAAAGTAGAGGGTGTTCTAACAGTACTGTTGCTAGCGCGCTTTGGAAACCTGTCATTGCGGCGGGAACCTGGTCTAGTGCCTGAGACGGGCAATTGCTTGGACTGGACCGGTTTGGAGGTGTTCCTCTTGTACTTTTGTTCAGCCTGGATCTCTTGCTCATATGTTTGTAGGGTTTGGAGAAGCCTACCTGCTTTGTACTTGTCCCGTTTGAATTGATCATCTGAGTCGCGTTCATCTTCAGTTTTCTCAAATAGTTCGTGACTGAGAGTGGTCCCTGCAATCAAATTACTGACTTCTTCTGTTGAACTCAATGTGCTAGGTTGGTTTTGGAGGAAAACTCTAAGTCGCAAGTAATCCTTGTATCTGAAGTAGTATTCTTCAAGGGATTCATTTGCATCTTGGTTGGGAGGGTTCCTGACCATTCTGGCTGCATTGGATTCTCTCTTTGAGTTGGGATGTGTCTGAGCAATTACGGTGTACAGAGCTTCATAACCTTGGCCTCCTTCAAAGCTTTGAATTGTGGACTTCATTCTAACGCATGAGTCAGGGATGATCTTATCGGTTCTGAGTGCAGTGTAGATGAGATTACCCCATTCGTGAATTGCCAATTCATATCTTGCAGGTAGGTCGTGTGGTAGTTCATCACCAATGGTAAATCCTCTAAGATGGTCAGCTTCGCGTCTGTAGAGATAGTAAGGGTGAATGTATATATGATGCTGCTGTGCATGTGCAGTGATCTCTCTGTACCACTTTCTGACCTGAGGGTGGCTGTCATCCTTAAGCTGTGGAAACCCCGAGAGGAATAGTTTGTCTCTAGCTGCTTCCTTGGACTTGTCAGAAGCTCTGGTTAGATCAAAACAGTCACCACTTCTGGTGATCAGGCGCTGGTCATTTTTCCCACTGCCTAGGTTGTGTAGGTAGTAGTTTTGCCTGACAATGGTTTCGTTTCCCGATGAGTCGGTGTAGGTGATTGGAAAGTCTTTCATGTCATCTCTGGTGAGGAATTCATCTTTCCTGTAGTAACGGTCCTTCACTGGTGGTGGTAAGGTGGCTGGATTCCATGGGAGGTCAAGTGTTGATTGATGGTTGGCACCAGCATTGGTGTTGTTGTTGTTGTTGTTGTTATTGCCGTTGTTGACCAATTGTTGGAGTAGGTTGGTCAATTCTTGCATGTTGGTGCCTGTTGCAGTGGGCGCCAGGTTTGGAGCTGTGGCATTTTCGTCGTTGTTGGCCTCATTTTCACCATCACCGCCGTGTTGAACTTCACCTGTGTAGATGCCGTTGAAATAGTTGCCGGGGTTATTTGTCTTCCAGTTTCTTCTGAACTTCCATTGGTTGATGTTGAAGATTACTGTGACGACTGGTTTTGGGTTATTTGCTGCTTCAGCACGTCTGACGGCTTCTATTCCTGCAGAGTCAAATTCCTGTGGAGTTCTGATCCGTTGGTTTGATAACCCAGGGTTAACAAATCGTACGGGGCATGAATCAAGGAGCTGGGCTATGTGTCCCTTTTCTAGTTCATCGATGTTTAGCATTTCCAAGGTGATGCTGTTGCAGAAGGCTTCTCTTAGTGCGGTTACTGGGGCCGGACCAAGGGTTCTAGCGCCTTCGTCATTGGCATCCGATATGAAGAGGGTTGACACCTCGGGTGCCGTGAGCGGGACAGTTTCTGCATAGGTGCCATTGAGAGAAAGGACTTCTTGGGGGTTATTGTCACTTTGGAATTTGAATTCAATCCCATAGACATTGGACCAATCGTATGCGTCTGGTGGAGGGACCATGGTGGGAGTCGAAACGGTATCTCGTCGTCGTCGATCGGCGATGGACGGTAATTTGACGACGATTAATTAACCTGTCGATCGTCATCGACAAGGCCGAATGAACTGTAACAATGATTACTCTTGCTCACTAAATCAATCGGTCATAAGACTGATTGCGTTTGCTGTTTGTTACGACACACTTTCTTTAGTTTATCAGACCCACGGCATCTATGGGCTGTGGCCAGCATCCTACAATGCTGAGGACCGAATGGCGTTTCCATCGAAACGCAGTTGAGCTCGAAGACTAATCCGGAATAGCCTGATCAGCTACCGGCATCAACCCTCAAGGATGTAAAAGAGGCAGTTGCCTGTGGAGCCCTGGAATAGACCAACACCAGGGCGGTCTCCCTGAAAGAAGAGACCAAAGAATCGAACCAAGGTGGTGGCTCCACCGGGTTTCGGGATCCGGCAAAACAAGCAAGGGAAAAGAAGCTGGACGGCTCAGTTGAAAGGGCCGCCCAGGTTGGCATCAGTTGAAAGGAATCAATATCCGATCCGAGAACACTGATCTTTCACTGAAAACAAGAACGATGTGAGCCAGAAGATTGAGCCTGAAGTATTCTGTGGTGAAACAGATTGCGAAGAACATCTGCTTGCAAGAAGGAACAGATTGCAAAGAGCATCTGCCCGCGAGAACGAAAATCAAAAGATATGAGAACACCAAATCGCGAAAGACCAAATCGCGAAAGATCGTCGAGAACACTAAACTCTCAGGAAACAATCTTTCAACCTTTCACCACAGAAATACAGAATGAGCAAAATCCCGAGAAAGGATAGGAAAGCTCACAATCTTGATTTGCAACAAAAGCAAAAGCTCACACAAATACAGACAACCAGAACGAAAACTCGATCCGAACAAAATTATACAAACCGGAACGAAAATTCGATCCGGATAAATACAAAACAGATAAGCAAACCACCCGACAGTCACAAAATTAATACCCATCTCTCACATCCAATCCTCGATTCGATTACACTCTTCCACCACATACCACCTTCGATTACCACACTACGAATCGCCCATCGTGCAATCACAACCAAGTCTGCAAAGAAGAAGTCACCGAGAAGATTATGGTCATTTTGTGGTGAACTATGTGCTAATATCAGGCAGCGAACAGCCTCGAACAATCCTTCTTCAATGGGGAGAACCCCATTTGAATTGGTCCATGGCTATAGACCGGATATTACATTATACACTTCATCAGAATGGTATGACTTTGTGTTTTATTATGAAAAAGGTGATTCTTCCACCCGAGGTGTTGAAAGGCTGGCGCGATGGTTGGGTCCCTGTGGCAATAAGGTAGGTGGGGGGGATTGTTTTTGGCTCCTGCCTGAATCAGCAATACCAATATCTACAAATTCAATAAGGCCTGTCAAAGAATTCGAATGGAGAGATAGAGATATCCTCAGAAGAATGGAAGCAATTGACAAATCGATTGAATCCAAGATTGGTGATGAAGTGAAGGATAGTGCATCCTTCTTCCAGGAAAACTACCCGGAGCCCCAAATGGAGCTGTTTGAGAATCGACCAGTAGAATCACCTGATTTGAAACTTGAAATGGCTGAACCAGAAGCATCAGTAGAAGATATTGATGAACCAGATGAATATCTGGGGAATGAGGTGATCATTGAAAGAGGTGATGAAAGACTCAGGTGCGTTGTCAAGGACAGGGTTCGCGACTTGCAAAACAGACCGATAGGACTCAGAAATAATCCCATACTAGACACGAGGCTGTATAAATTGCAACTACCCGATGGTACAATGGAGGAATACACGGCAAATATAGTGGCAGAAAGTCTGTATAGTTCTGTTGATGATGACGGACGCATGTTCACCCTACTGGATGAACTCATTGACCATGAAAAAGACAACACCGCTTTAAGTGACGAGGAAGCGACAACTATAGCAAAAAATGGCAGGAAAACCCATAAACCGACAACTAGGGGTTGGAGGATTTTAGCCAGTTGGAAAGATGGCACTGAATCATGGTGTAAGCTAAGTGATGTGAAAGAGTCATTTCCAGTGCAATTAGCTGAATATGCTGTCAACAATAATCTTGAAAAGACACCAGCATTCCGATGGTGGGTGCACAAAATTTTGAGAAGGAAGGATCGAATCCTTAAAGCGGCCAAAACAGCAAAGTATTGGTTGAAGACTCACAAATATGGAGTTGAGTTGCCACATTCAATCAAACAAGCGCTGGCTATTGATAAGAAAACAGGCACTGACCACTGGGAAAGGGCAATTCACAAAGAAATGACCAACAATATGGCAGCGTTCGAATTTTCCAATGATGATGTTATTCCAGTTGGCCTTAAGCAAATAACAACCCACATGATATTTGATATCAAGCTTGGGTCCCTAACAAGGAAGGCTAGGTTAGTAGGGGACGGTCATAAAGTTCCTGCAGTGGCCAAAGAAAATACTTATTCATCGGTTCCCAGTCGAGACTCAGTAAGAATATTCTTCCTGCTGGCAGCGCTGAATGATTTGAAAGTTCTTTCAGCAGATATTCAAAATGCATATTTGACAGCCCCAATTAAAGAGAAATACTTTCTAAAAGCGAGAGCTGAAGATGGTTTTCCACCTCATCTTGCAGGAAGGCCTTGCAAGATTGTCCGCGCATTGTATGGACTGCCGGTTGCAGGTGCATCTTTCAGGTCGTACCTCACACAGCATTTGAGAGATCTTGGATATTCACCTTGCAAAGCAGATCCGGATGTGCACTTACGAATTGAAACCAGGAAAGATGGATCCAGGTACTGGGCAATTCTCATTGCCTATGTAGACGACATCTTATGTTCTGGTGAAGATCCAAAGTTCCAGCTTGAAAATATTGACCGCAAGTTCAAATTGAAGGATGATACCATTGAAGAACCAACCCTGTATCTGGGAGCAGATATTGGAAAATTCTACTTTGAAGGTGATTCAAAGCCAAGATGGTCATTATCAAGCACTAAGTATACGGCGAAAGCTGTTGCAGCAGTCGAACAAGAGTTAGGAACTGAAAAATATGGTTACAAGTATCTACCAAAATCAGCGTCCAGTCCACTGTCACATGATTACAGACCGGAAATTGATATATCAGAAGAACTGAACCCTGAATTGCAAAATTACTACCAAGGATTAATTGGAGTTCTCAGGTGGATTTGTGAATTAGGAAGACTGGACATTGTAATGCCAGTCTCGCTGATGTCAAGGTATTTGGCACAGGCAAGGATTGGGCATTTGAATCAGTTGTTTCATATATTTGCATATTTGAAAAAGTACAACAGGTCAAAATTGGTTTTTGATGATACTGTACCAAATGTTGACGAGAGTAAATTTCAAAAATGTGACTGGTCTGAATTTTATCCTGGTGCCGCTGAAGTCATACCAGCAGATATGCCTGAGGCTTTGGGAAAACATGTAACGATGAGTTGTTTTGTTGATGCTGACCATGCAGGATGCAAGGCAACACGGAGATCTCATACTGGTGTTATTATCTTCATTAATAATGCACCGATCATTTGGTTTTCCAAAAGACAAACAACAGTTGAGACATCAACTTTTGGATCTGAAATCATTGCTTTGAAAATTGCAATCGAATTGGTTGAAGGTCTAAGGTACAAGTTGAGAATGATGGGTGTTCCAATTGATGGAAGCACAAATGTGTATTGTGATAATGATTTGGTTGTCACAAATGTTACACGGCCAGAAAGCCCATGCAAGAAAAAGCACAACAGCATTGCATATCACAAGGCGCGTGAATCTATTGCAGCAGGAATTATCAGAGTTGCAAAAGAACCAGGTTCAACAAATATCGCTGACTTGTTTACCAAGCTAATGAGTGGCGCCGTCTTTCGAGAACATTGTTCCCGATGCATGTGGTAGGCATGTTTTGTTTTGCATGTGGTGAGTTAAAGAACAAATCAATCATTCAGTGGAATGTTCGATCGATCGTTCGACCGAAGCGACAAGTTGATTTTACTTTACTAAGTTTTGATCATGGAAACGTTCGATCTGCAACGAGCATTTCGAAGACAAATAAACAAATCGTTCTGCAATGAGCATTTCGAAAATGGATAATTTGATCCATGAATACAATATATCAAACCGGCAAGGATCAGGGCAAAATGCCATGATACGAGCCAGAATGAATGGCAAAATGCCTTCCCCATTTTTCTTTTGATAGGGCCTCTGATGGTAGACTGGATACAGTTTGGTATTCAACATGACAACGACTCACGATGAATAGGTTAAGTCATAGAATCCAGCCGCTTAACGGTTGGAGGATTTACGACTGAAGGGGACTGAAAAGAATTCACCGTGTAACGCGTATTGCACGTACGAAGAGTCACAAAGGCAAATAACCTTATTCGTAAGGTTATTTAACCTGAGTGAATAATCGTCGGTGATTAATCCATGTGGATTGTCTCTTAGGGAAATTCTTCCCGTAAGCTCACTCTTCGAAGAATTAACAACTCTAAAACACTATCATGCCCTAAAATCTATGTACAACCTAGTACTAATTCTACGTAATAAGGTACAAACAATGTGATATTCCAATGAGAATATCACGGTGAATTATACGGTAAAAAAGACCGATCGAAGATGGTTTTGCATGTGTTTTGCGTCTTATTTATGTGTACTTTGTATACTGAGAATTACACGAAACGACGGTAATTTGACGACGATTAATTAACCTGTCGATCGTCATCGACAAGGCCGAATGAACTGTAACAATGATTACTCTTGCTCACTAAATCAATCGGTCATAAGACTGATTGCGTTTGCTGTTTGTTACGACACACTTTCTTTATCGCGAGTTCGTTACTCATCGATACTCGTATTGGGATTTCGCTACTCAGCGTTCGATACTCAGTGCTTTAAGTATCTCTTGATTATTGGAATACTGAATCAAGCGTGAATTTACGTACACGCAAACGAGGTAGGAATACGTATTCTTTTACGTAAACGTAACACGAATATGTATTGTCTTACGCTTTACGTATTCGTATTTACGGAAACGTAATGTTTTACGTTTACGTATTTGTATTTACGGAAACGTATTTACGGAAACATAAAACAAGAAGAATGATTCTAAAGTGTTCTAGCTTTTTTATCGAGAAGAGAGCGCAATAAGTAAATTATACATAAGCGCGCTCATGAGTATCAAGAGATACTTAAAACACTGAGTAACGAACACGCGTTACGGGTATCTATGGGTATCGAACGCGCGATACGCGTATTCCCACACAAAGAAAAGACAAATTAGTAAATGAGAGAACAATATGGTCCAGAAACAATCCGATCATAATCTTATCAATAACTCTTTCCAACACAGTAAAGTAAAACAGAAATAACTAACTAACTAACCAACCGAACAACGCTTACGACTTTGGTCTTATTAGTTATTGATAAGATTACGCACCCCAATGCCAGAGGGAACACAAACCGAAGGAATCCCCGGCCCTACAACGAGAGGAGTTACCCCAGACACCAGCATTGACGATTCTAGGAACATAGGCTTCACCCGAATTCGGGATCTGAGAGACCAACTGGTAGAGCTCGAACATTACAACAGGGATATACTCGAATACACAGAAGAACAAAACACACAGTTACAAACACAGAACAGGTTGCTATACGACTATACCGAAGACAGTGAAGATAGTGACACCAACGACGAGATGGTCAAAAAGAAGGATTACACTGGGGTTAAAGACCACCTGGATGAGATCCAATTGACACCCATAGCGGTCCCAACGAGTGTGGACGTATACGAGTTCAAGAAGACCCTAGCCAACGCATTGGCCGAAGTAGTATCCATCAAATTCCTACAAGGGAGTGGGTATGCATTCCTATTGGAAAGTAAGGAACAATACAACGCAAGAGACGCCGGAGCTGAATATCCCACAGCACCGACTGAGCCCCAAGAACTAGATAGCACGATAGAGCTCACCTCAGACGCGTACAAATTATGGAAACGCCGACGCGCCCTATACGTGGAGTGGAACAAATATGATAGAGAAGCCCTGCTCATTACCGACAAAAAGTTTCCCACCATGCTGGATGATCTAAAAGACCCGGGCTCAGAGGCTTTCCCCAGAGGAACCACGGTACTGACCGCTTTCCAAGCCATGGAATCTGACCTCTGTACGACGGATGCCCAACATCAACTCACTCGCGAGCTCTCGAAGAAAATGAATGCCCTATCGTATTCACCGAGCCCCATCGGGCCCAAGGAGTACTTTAGGCAATTAACCAAGTATCAATGGCAGATCAACCTTCTTCCGGAAACCGCAGGAGTATCCGCAGCACAAATGATTGATTATGCGCGGGACGCATTCATGCGCAGCAGCCATGACCCAATTACCCTCCACAGAGTCAATGAGGACTGGAAACTGCACAGGACGACGATAGCCCCGAAAGATGAGTTCTTACACTACAAAAAGTTCTGGGGACAACGACTGAAGGAGTTGTACAGCGCATACCACAGTAAATCCGCAAAGGCCAACATGGTGGACATTCATAACGACCGGCGGTTCACAGACCTCGAAGCCCAACAACTTGAGCTGGCAAACGCGTGCCGTGAGATCTACTCACGCGTATCTGAAACCACAGCGTCAACCGCGACAGCAGCGTCTACGATGACGATGTCGCACCAATGGGAAACGGCCATGGCCTCGCTACAGGCTGACGTCAATCGACTCAAGGCAGCCGACACCAGTCGCCACAGACAGACCGCAACAGGAGGTCGGCCACTGGCCCACAAGTGGAAACAGTACGAATATTACTGCCACTCCTGCGGCGTCAACCTGTCGCATAGCGGGCGGGATTGCTTCCACCGTAGGAACAAGTCCAACCACCAGGAAGGAGCCACATACGACAACCAAATGGGAGGATCCACCAGGAACAACGACAGGTGGATGAAGTGGAATGGTCCCAATCCCAACGGCAACGGACGAGGGGTATATGAGGCTCCCCTCCGGTCCTGACGGTGTGGGAGGGACCACAGTAGTAGTATACATAAATCTAGTAATCACGATTCACAATTACTCAGTATCCTACGTGACCCCTCGCGAGACAAACTACCTCGGCCACTGCGTTCCGTGACCTTCGCACAAGACGTTGCATTCCATGTCGGTGCCCCACCCGGATTTGGGGCCCTGGATTCAGCAGCAACGGACCATTTTGTCCCAGCGACTTACCAAGGGGGAGCACATCAAGACACACCGGGGGCGCTAACCGTAGGTTGTGCTAATGGGAGCACTATGCTATCCACTGCGACCGACCTGTTAGATTTACGCCGACTCCCCCTCGAGGCACGCGGTTGTCACAAGTTCGATGAAGTGGAGCTGCCACTGGTCTCAGTGCCCAAACTATGCAATAACGGTTGCGAAGTGGAGTTCTCTAAGGACCATGTGGCTGTTCTTGGCCCCAACAAACAAATCATACTCACCGGCCGACGCGACCCACTTAGGAATCTATACATGGTTCCACTACATCAACCCGCCGAGCCGGATACGGCTAAATCTCCAAGGGTGAAAGTCCCCCCCCCGCCAAATGAAAACAACAAAAACAAAACTGAAAACGAAAGCGGCGCAACCAGCGCCGTCCCGAATTACGAAAACGAAAACGAAAGCGGCGCAACCAGCGCCAACCCAAATAACAACCCAAACGAATATCCAATACACACGGGGGCAGGGGCATACCAGATTCAAGCCATCCCCAAGCTAATAAGATTCTACCACACAGCAGCAGGGTATCCCACGAAAGAAACATGGGTCCGCGCCATTAACCGTGGGTCATTCGCCACGTGGCCAGGGCTCACAGCGCAACGTGTTAACCGATATCTCCCACTCACTGAAGAAACTACTATGGGACACCTACAAATGGTTCGACAAGGCATCCAAAGCACACGCAAACCAAAGAAGGCGAAGAACAGGCCGGCAGCCGATACAGACCCACCCCAAGTCAGCCGGACGAAGATACATAATGTCTGCGTGGACATAGTATCGGCGGATGAAATGCAACCAACCAACCACGCAGGGCCACGAACCCAAAACGAACGGACGGAACTCATTGCGTGGGACCTACCGGGGAGATACCCAGTCACGTCACGTCGTGGCCACCAATACGTTTTCCTCATGTACGACTACGATTCCAACTATATTGACGTGGAACCCATTCAGTCACGCAAGAGCGAAGACATCCTACAGGGATTCACGGCGTGCTACGCAAGGATGAAAGAGGACAACGTGAACGCCAAAATAGTACGTATGGACAACGAGACCTCCAAGAAACTAATCGCGTACATCACAAAGAACAACCTCGATTACCAACTAGCATCTCCCGGGGACCATCGTCTCAACCACGCGGAAAGGGCCATACAGACGTTCAAGAACCATTTTATAGCAGGATTGAATGGGGTGGACGACAAGTACCCGATAGACGACTGGGACCTACTGATCCCACAGGCCCTCATTACCCTCAACTTGTTACGCGCGTCACGTACCCAGCCCAAACTATCAGCATATGAGCTCAGACGCGGGATATATGACTACAACAAACACCCCCTCGCCCCTATGGGTTGTCGGGTGATTATCCACGATAGGGCTCAGGAACGCGGCGCCTGGCAGGACCATGGGACGCGGGGCTACTACATTGGGCCGGCCTTAAGGCACTACAGAAATTACACATGTGTCGGGGAGGCCAGCCGCGCTACCAGAATCAGCAACACAGTGGCATTCTTCCCAAGGACTGAGATGCCGCATACGTCCTCTACAGACCGACTGCTCATGACACTCCAAGACCTAAAGGAAATTGCTAGTAAACCCCATCCGCCAATCCCTTATATGGAACAGGGAACACAAGTTAACGAGGCCCTTCGGAGTATACAAGACATATTACATATAAATACGCAACAAAAACGAAATAAGCTCAAAAAGGCCAAACATTGTGATACGACACAGAAGATATCAACCGGGCCCAAAACAATATCCAATGTGCCCGAGAATGCTCGCGAACCTCCAAGGGTGCCCACGGTACCCGAGAACGCGCGCGAACCTCCAAGGGTGTCACCTACGCAACAGCGCAGTGCCCGCCGGGGACACCCCTGGGCTATAGGTACGATCATTAGAAATAAGTTCAACTCAGGGTGGTATGAAGGTGAAGTCATGAGTTATGACCAAACCAATCAATACTATAGAGTAAAACTCACGGATGGGGACGTTGCGGACTACACACACGGTGAGGTGTCCAGATACTATAAGTTCGACCAATACTACTCAAAATCCAAGCTTAAGCCCAACGCCCTAATGGGAGTTTACCCGCGTGACCCGGTCCAGTTCCCAGTACCAAAACAGGCCCAACGGATGAACGCGGTATCATATGTGCCCCAACTAGCGTGTGGGGGATCCATATGGGATGAGGACTTGAACAAGTGGGCAGCGTACCGTGATCTAATCAGGCACCCCAAAGCAGAGATCCAAGAATTATGGCTCAAGTCGGGCGAGGACGAGTTTGGCCGGTTATTCCAAGGCTTTCAACAGAATAACATAGAAGGGATGGACGTATTGGACTGGATCAGGAGAACGGACGTGCCCATGCACAAAAGGGTCACATACCCCCGATACACGGTAGCCATACGTCCCGAGAAGGCCGACCCCTACAGGACTAGAATCACAGCAGGGGGAGACCAACTGGAGTACCATGGTAACGTGTCCACCCGGACGGCAAGCATGGAGACCATAAAAACCCACTGGAACAGCGTAGTGTCATCCCCTGGGGCCAAATACTGTACCGGTGACATTTCTAACATGTACTTATGCTCCGCGCTAGACGAACCTGAATACGTTAAGTTCCGGTGGGACATGATTCCCCCCCGAGTCCGGATAGCGTACCAACTGGAAGGAATCAAACAAGGAGAGTACGTATATGCCCGGATCAAAAAGGCATGGTATGGGTTAAAACAGAGTGGAAAGATAGCCCACGACGACCTAGTAGACCACCTCCAGAAGTACGGGTACAGAAAAGCACCCCACACCGAGGGACTGTTCCTACATGATGAAAGAGACATAAACTTTACCCTAGTGGTGGATGACTTCGGGATCAAATACACCCGACAGGAAGACGTGGATCACCTAGTAGAGGCCGTCGGGGCCAAGTACACATTCAAGGTAGACTGGTCGGGAAAACAGTACGTCGGGGTTCATCTACGTTGGGACTATGACAAACGTGAAGTACGATTGTCTATGGATGGGTACGTGGAACAAGCATTGAAAGAATTCGAACACGTACGACCGACACGCACGTACGCGGGGCCTTCACGCGCGGACGTCCCAGCCTACGGCGAAAAAATCCAATACGCGAAGATCGAGGACGTGACCACACTATCGGATGAAGAAATAAAATTCATCCAACAAGTCACGGGAAAATTCCTGTTTTATGCCCGGGCAGTCGACAACACGATGTTACACGCGCTCAACGACATAGCCTCTGCCAAGAATAACAAAACAACACTAGCGGCCACAAAATACTTCCTCAACTATGCAGCATGTAACCCAGACACATCCATCATCTACAGGGAAAGCGACATGATACTACGAGTGGATAGCGATGCAGCGTACTTGGTATGTCCCGAGGCCAAGAGTCGAGCTGGGGGCTACCATTACCTAGGGGATACAGCCGATCATACATTCAACGGCGCTGTCCTTGTACTGGCAAAAATAATCAAAAATGTTATGGCGTCGGCAGCCGAGGCCGAAGTGGCGTCATTATTCCTGAATGCACGGGAGGCCTTACCCATCCGACAATGTCTGCTTGAACTCGGCCACCCACAACCGGCCACTCCACTGAAGACCGACAACAATACAGCAGAGGGCATACTCAACGGCACTATCAAACAAAAGAGGTCCAAAGCAATTGATATGCGATACTATTGGTTAAAGGACCGGGCCCAACAAGGGCAATTCAATATTTTTTGGGAACCGGGAAAGCATAATCTGGCGGATTACCCTACCAAGCACCACCCAGGGAGCCACCATAAAAAGGTAAGACCGATATATTTATATGAACCGGATAGTCCAAGGACCATCCAAGGGTGTATTGGAATACTGAATCAAGCGTGAATTTACGTACACGCAAACGAGGTAGGAATACGTATTCTTTTACGTAAACGTAACACGAATACGTATTGTCTTATGCTTTACGTATTCGTATTTACGGAAACGTAATGTTTTACGTTTACGTATTTGTATTTACGGAAACGTATTTACGAAAACATAAAACAAGAAGAATGATTCTAAAGTGTTCTAGCTTTTTTATCGAGAAGAGAGCGCAATAAGTAAATTATACATAAGCGCGCTCATGAGTATCAAGAGATACTTAAAACACTGAGTAACGAACACGCGTTACGGGTATCTATGGGTATCGAACGCGCGATACGCGTATTCCCACACAAAGAAAAGACAAATTAGTAAATGAGAGAACAATATGGTCCAGAAACAATCCGATCATAATCTTATCAATAACTCTTTCCAACACAGTAAAGTAAAACAGAAATAACTAACTAACTAACCAACCGAACAACGCTTACGACTTTGGTCTTATTATTGATACTCACGTGAGCTTATGTATATTTTACTTAATGCGCTCTCCTCGTGATAAAGGATCTAGAACACTTTGGAATCGTACGTATTCTTGGAATTGCGTTTACTTGCGGGAATTCCTTTGTATACGTAAATCGTACTTTTACGTATTACGTTTTACGTATTACGTTTTACGTATTACGTTTTACGTTTACGTATTACGTTTTACGTATTTTGTTTTACGTATACGTAAATTGTACGTTTTACGTATTACGTATTTTCAGTAATTCAACAATAACTATTGAAGGTCCAAACAAAGTTGACTGTGAACGCCTAGCCAAAACTTGGAATATTAGTTTCAAGAAAGCTGAGCAGACATTGAAAGTCACGACGCAGAAGGCACTCAGGAATTTGCAACTACCGTTGATGAAGAGGCTGCCTACACAGCGCTTCAGAAACAAGAGAATTGCACAAGGGACCTGGTACACTGATACGTGGCATGCCAGGACTACCAGTATTATGAGACAGGAAAAATGCGCCCAGATCTTCACAAATGGAAATGGGTTTGAAGTATTTATACCAATACAGGACAAATCACAAGCGCATCAAGGATTGAAGACATTCATTCATGAAATTGGAATCCCAGAGCATTTGATTTCTGATGGTGCTCCAGAACAAGGATCACCAAGAACTTACAAGACGCACTGGAATTCAATTGTAAAGCGCAACCATATTCATCAGACATTCATACAACCTCATTGCCCATTTCAAAATCGAGCAGAACAAGCGATTGGACACCTTGGGAGTGCAATCACAACCAAGTCAGCAAAGAAAAAATCACCGAGGCGATTATGGTCATTTTGTGGTGAATTATGTGCAAACATAAGGCAGAGAACAGCATCAAACAACCCTTCTTCAATGGGGCAAACTCCATTTGAATTGGTCCATGGCTATAGGCCCGATATTACACTATATACTTCATCAGAATGGTATGATTTTGTGTTTTACTATGATAAGGGTGATTCTTCTACTCGAGGCGTTGAAAGGTTGGGACGATGGTTGGGTCCTTGTGGCAATAAGGTAGGTGGGGGTGATTGTTTTTGGCTCCTGACTGAATCAGCAATACCAATATCTACAAATTCAATAAGGCCTGTCAAAGAATTTGAATGGAGGGATAGAGATATCCTCAGAAGAATGGAAGCAATTGACAAATCAATTGAATCCAAGATTGGTGATGAAGTGAAGGATAGCGCGTCCTTTTTCCAGGAAAACTACCCGGAGCCTCAAATGGAGCTATTTGAGGATCAACCAGTAGAATCACCTGATCTGAAACTTGAAATGGCTGAACCAGAAGCGTCAGTAGAAGATATTGATGAACCAGATGAATATCTGGGCAATGAAGTGATCATTGAAAGAAATGATGAGAGACTCAGGTGTGTTGTCAAGGATAGAGTGCGTGACTTGCAAAACAGACCGATAGGACTCAGAAATGAGAATCCCATACTAGACACGAGGCTGTACAAATTGCAACTACCTGATGGCACCATAGAGGAATACACGGCAAATATTGTTGCAGAGAGTTTGTACAGTTCTGTTGATGATGACAGAAGGATGTTCACTCTACTAGTAGATGAACTCATTGACCATGAATGCGACAACACTGCACTAACTGATGATGAAGCCACGACCATAGCAAAAAATGGCAGGAAAACCCATAAGCCGACAACTAGAGGTTGGAGGATTCTCGCCAGTTGGAAAGATGGCACCGAATCATGGTGTAAGCTAAGCGATGTGAAAGAATCATTTCCAGTGCAATTAGCTGAGTATGCTGTCAACAATAATCTTGAAAAATCACCAGCATTCAGATGGTGGGTGCACAAAATTTTGAGAAGAAAGGAACGGATCCTTAAGGCAGCCAAAACAGCCAAGTATTGGTTGAAGACTCACAAGTATGGCGTTGAGTTGCCACATTCAATCAAACAAGCGCTGGCTATTGATAAGAAAGCAGGCACTGATCACTGGGAAAGGGCAATTCACAAAGAAATGACCAACAATATGGCAGCGTTCGAATTTTCTGATGATGATGTTATTCCAGTCGGTCACAAGGAAATAACAACCCACATGATTTTTGACATCAAGCTTGGATCCCTAACGAGGAAGGCTAGGTTAGTAGGGGACGGTCATAAAGTTCCTGCAGTGGCAAAAGAAAATACCTACTCATCAGTTCCCAGTCGGGATTCAGTGAGGATATTCTTCCTGCTGGCAGCGCTGAATGATTTGAAGGTTCTATCAGCAGATATTCAAAATGCATATTTGACAGCCCCGATTAAAGAGAAATACTTTCTAAAAGCGAGAGCTGAAGATGGTTTTCCACCACATCTTGCAGGAAGGCCTTGCAAGATAGTTCGCGCATTGTATGGACTGCCGGTGGCAGGTGCATCTTTATTAAATTCCTTTCGTGACCAGAAGTACCAAAGCTACCAGATGGTAGATTTCCTATTCGTACGAATCAATGAGTCCCGTATCAATCTAAGTAATCGATTCCCACGGCATATTGATTCCCACGGCGCATCGATTCCCATCGCACATCAACGGTGAGCAATCCCTGTTTTACAATATTGCCATTGTTCTTCGGTGAGCAAACTCTGATTTCATAAAATATCACACGAGCTACGGGAGCAATTCCTGACCTTAATGATAAACATATCATGAAGTCTTCCTAACGGAACAAGAGAAGAAAACCGTTGGCGTGCGGTTCTCACACAATACATATACATGCATACAGATATATATGGTCAACGATCAATACATGTACGGAAATAATCAGCGAGTAATCCCAGCACTACGCAACAGCAGTTGCAACGTATTCATCTCAATAAAAGAGATATCTTGCATCTCAGCAAGATTTCACTTTACCTCATACTTTTAACATTCAACTGATTTAAATCCCAAAATTCACACTAGTTGCTATCAACTACTTGTAATCTACATACTAAGGTCTGTCTCGCTGCAATCTGAATAAGTCACAGCAAGAAGAGATCTGGCGTCTCCCTAGCTTCGCCTGTAGTCTGATTATCGGTTGCCAAAAGTATCCAAACACATTTGTCACGCGTAGAGTACAATCGTTCGTCTACTGACACACTAACGCAGCGTTGCTGTTCCTCAGAAGCCTTTGAATCAGTCTCTCAACGAATCGGATTCAGAAGGAAAATAATAGATTAACAGTCGCAAGCTCTAAGAAGGCTTGCACACAAAGAGGGACAAGAACGGACCTGAATTCAATCTCTACGCTGGCATATGCGTACACGAAGTAGTTCTCATTCCCAGTCACCGCGCAATTCTCTCGGAGGATCGGAACCGTCACTGATGCCGAACATACCGACGATGGCCGGCGGCGAAGAAAAGAATGACGCAGAAAACGCTGCGATCAATCACTTCCCCAGTTTCGATACTGCTATGAAGAAGATACTCGTATCCCTACTCAGCATAACAAGTGAGGACGGTAGTAAACTGTGTTTAGCCCTCAAGGAAGGCGGATTGTGCAAGTGGAATGCATTCCTCGGCGCGCTCATCGAACCGGATTTTGCACGCGAGCTTACCTATACTGATGGAGGGCTACCAACGCATATCCCTCGATCCGTTCAAAGGAACGTAGAAGCACTTGTGGATTACGCTATCGATCTACAAGAAGGCGATGGCGCTCTAGCAGAAGACTTGAGAACTTGGAAGGATGTGAAATCATATACATATAAGGAATTCGAGACTTTCCGCGAAGAGCGTGCCCAACGCATGCGTAATGAATCCGCTCTGAACCCCCCACCTCCTCCGGCGGGAAGTAGCAAAAAGTCCCCTCAGCAGGTAAAGTACGAATCTTGGTGCCGAAAAGCACGGGATGAAAAGTCCTTTACGCCCCTCACGAATGACTCAAGATTCGAACACTGGCTCGTTGGTTTCAAGGCTAAACTCGAGGCATACGACATCGACACCGAGACATTCCTTGATGAAACTTGGCCTCCAGCCACGCTTGTGGGTTACACCCATGATCTCTACGTCAAACAATGTGCCTTCTTCTGGGTACTAATGTTGGAAGTCTTCAAAAGTGACCTTTCTGCATCGTGTGTACACAGTCATTCTACCACTCGTGATGGACGCAAGGCCTACTTCGATTTCGTAAACCTTCACAGCAAATCAAAAGCCAAGGTATATGACAACTCTACTCAGCTACAAGCGTTGCTCAAGTTGAATCTCAACAATTGGAAGGAATCCAAAGTGAAATTCATTACACATTGGTTTGATGAATTAAATCACCTCAATAAACTTCGTCCTCCCAACAAGCCCCTTGAATACCATACCGTAAAATCGGCACTATGTCAAGCATGCTATTCCAGCTTTCAGCTAAGTGAACAGTTTGCCAAAGTCAAGGATCCAGGTGGGACGAATAGCACCGTGACGGATGCAGTCGCCGAAGCAGCTGCTATCCACGATCTTAAAATCACGCTTCTACTCAAAGCAACCCGACTTGATTCCCAGTCCGCGATGTCCGCTCCTCGGTCGACCGTACGTGCACATGTTCATGATTTTTCTTCTGAACAAAGCCAAAATCATGATGACTATGCTCTCCCCATCGAATTTGAAGGAGACTATCAAGATTATGCTGTATTTAAAGCTGGACGTACCCCTGACCCTACCACAAGGTTACCTACAAACATATGGAAGGCCTTGTCACGTCAGGACATGAAGAGTTGGCTTAGTTTTTCCCCGGAAGGCAAGAAAATCGTGGTCGCCTCATTGCGACACGACTTACTTAACATGGACCAACCTGACCCCAACAGTGTCAAACCCATTACCCGGAAGGCATACCAACATGAACATTTGGTATCATTTCGAGAAGACGATACTTCGACCAACGATGAGCATGCCACTTCTGCAGCAGACCTACATCCTGCTGTAGAAAATGATCGTAGAGGTGTTTTCCATGCATCCCTAGGTGTATACAAATCAACGACCTCTTCGTCCAAGGACCAGCGACCTCTCAAGTCTTCCGTGTCACCCGCGCATCCCGCTCGATTCCTTTCTGACAACCCTGACATTCAGTACAAAAAGGACGGTGACACCCAAATACCTGTGGGAACACCATCGTATTCCGCCAATTTTCACCAGTGGTATACTCCCGAGGATGATCTCACCTTTCCTAATGATGGTCCCGTAACGTCATACACATACCGTATACACAAAACTACGGTTACTAGCCCTGGTTTTGCGATGGTCGATCGCGGCGCAAATGGTTGCATCATCGGCAATGATGCATGTCTCATCTCCAAGGATATCCCACCGCGATACGTTCATGTCACCGGCATTAACAATCATCAGGTACAAAATATCCCCATTGCTACATGCGGGGCATATTCCATGTCGAACAGAGGCCCCGTCATCCTCATTTTCAACGAGTGTGCCTATACAGGACGACACCCTTCTATATTGTCCTCCGGCCAGATGGAAGCATATTTTTCCACTGTCGATGACACATCCATCAAAGCGGGCGGCGGACAGGTCATCACCACCTCCGATGGATATGCACTGCCTCTTAGCATACGACACGGTTTACCATACCTTGCGATGCGAAAGTATACGACTGTTGAGTTTGACACGCTCCCACATGTTATCATGACATCCGATAAGCATTGGGACCCATCAGTTCTCAATACCACGATCAGTGCAAAGGATGAACAATTTCTCCAGAAATATCCTCCCCAGCCACAGCAACTCCCTTATGCCGATTACGACGAATATGGGAACCCACGCTGCCTTGAAGGATTAGATATCTCTGTTTCCCCCGGGTCCTCCACGGTCACATCCCTCAATTCGTATTCCAGCCATTCCACTCGATCTCCCTTCCTTCCTATTAATGATCATAGGGCCAACGATCGCTCCTTTTGGCTTACCTCCACCTACTACGCTCATCAAGAACATCTCGCATGCTGTGCGTTACCCGCAGCCTCTGGGACAGTTACCGCGTTTCCGACGGATTGTACTGCCAGTGACACTACACGTATTGCAGCTACGCCCCGCGAAAGATACCCCAACGAACATGACTACTTGTCCCTGAAACCTTTCTTTTGTTGGGTTTCCACCGATCGCATCAAGGCTACGTTTGAAAACTCAACCCAATATGGTTCATTAGCGGTTAGTCCTGATGGAAACATTTTCAAACGTTTTCATTCCCCTCAACCGGCCATGAACGTTCGCCCCTTCAATGACGATGTTATGTCCGATGCTGTCTATGCAGATGTCCCAGCAATTGATGGTGGATCCAAGATTGCTCAGATCTTCTTCGGCCGCAAATCACATATTATACACGTTGAGGAAATGCGTACCACCGGCGACTTCCTAACTTGCTTCCAAAACTTTGTTCGAAAATGGGGCAGACCCATTCCCCTCCTTTGCGACCACGGTAACTATCAATCCAGTAAGAAGGTCGTCGATTACCTCAAAATGTTATGGATTGGACTCTGGCAAAGTGAACCGTATCACCAACACCAGAATCAATTCAAACGACGATACCAAACGTTCAAGCGCATTGTCAATCGCGTCATGGATCGTACAGGCACGCCACCACACCTATGGCTACTGTGTATGACATACGTCGCGAATCTCCTCAATGTTGTTTCTGATC
Source organism: Pseudo-nitzschia multiseries (assembly GCA_037355745.1). Taxonomy (NCBI): domain Eukaryota; phylum Bacillariophyta; class Bacillariophyceae; order Bacillariales; family Bacillariaceae; genus Pseudo-nitzschia; species Pseudo-nitzschia multiseries. The sequence goes on along the minus strand of JAYLWI010000013.1, from coordinate 57,119 downwards.
CTACGCTATCCGATAAACAGCCGATCTTCATTGCCACCGGTACACTTGGCGACATCAGCACATACACCAGTTTCTTCTGGTTTGATCCTGTGTATTTCAAAACCAATGACTCTCCTTTCGGTACCCAGTCTACCGAACGCCTCGGTCATTTCGTTGGCATCGCCGAACATGTTGGCAATGGACTCTGCTTCTGAATCTGGGATCCCGTTACTAACAAGTTACTTGACAGGTCCGGTGTCCGATCTGCTCTTACGCCTGAGTCCCATAACAAACGCGCGGGCCTATTTACTGATGATGGTTTCATCAAATGGCGTAACGCCAAGGATTCCTTGCCCCGTTTATACGCCACTGGAGAAGCTCCAGCATTTAAACATGGGGAGCATACCAATCAGAATAAACTCATTGATGAGTCTACGAAACCAAACAACTCAGTTCCCCCTAGCGTTTCACCCGCTGATTCCGACACTGCCGATGACACCGTCCCATCTGTACCCAACAAACAACCAGATACTGCGCCCCACGCATCTGGCACTCAAACTATTCTTCAACCACCCGCCCACCCCTCGTTACCGAGCTTTCTTTATAAGAAGGTCGATGACAGTCCGAGCTGGTCACCTTCTCCACTCCCTAACAACTATGGGGAGAGTCTTGATGGCTGACGATGTGGCACAATTAGCATATTGAGATGTAATATCAACGTCTGGGATCAGTACTGGGTGTGTATAGCATTGACCGTCAATGATGCTGCCATGGAGGACAATGCTGCTGGCAGTGTTCTGCTTGTGATGACAGATGATTGTGAGGTTGCCGTTTCGTGGAGCAGATGAGTCATAGTTGTCAATGAATGATTTATGGATTGACTGCCCACTAAACTGACATCGCATGCGAGATGTCATTCCACAGAGATCATTCTCACTCAGTAATGTCGTTGACAGGGAGGGAGAATAATAGAAGAAGACTCTAAGATACCCTATGTGATTGGGTGCTGAGATCATTCATGCCTTCATCAAACCTGACGTGGGTGGCTATTTTGACGCGGTGGGTCTCAGTATCATACCAAAGGATGTTTCTGGTAGTGTATGGGACAAAACCCAGGAAGATGCCTTTTTGTGCATTGGGTTTGAGTTTAATAGATCTCTTGCCTGGAGGTCTAACCCAAACTCTGCAACCAAAGGTTCGGAAATCAGCAAGGTTTTCCTTACGCCCAGTTGCCAATTCCAATGGTGAGTGTGGTTGGTTGCCTTCAGAAAATGCATTGGACAACCAAAGTGCATGGTAGAAAGCGAAGGGCCAGAACTTGATGGGCAAATTAGCACCAGACAGCATGGCTCGCATTGAATTAGCCAGAGTGCGATGCCCTCTTTCAACTGTACCATTCTGGTGTGAAGCATCAGCACCAGTGGGGAAAATCGAGTATCCAAATGCAGAGAAAAGGTTTCTGATATCAGGGTTGTGATAGAGTTCTCCACCTTGATCAACTGAAACATACTTGTTGGCACAGGCCGGGTTGTACTGGGAAAAGAAATGTTCCAACCAATGCAGGGGTGCTGCCTTGGATATTCGTGTATCACCATATTTCATACCAGTATAGTGATCTGTGATCAGAATCCAGGCTGTTTCTCCATGGATGCCTTCATAGTCGCGCTTGCGTTTGCTGTTGGAGGATCTCGCGCCAGAGAATGCAAAATCAACTGATAATCCTTGAAAAGGTTGTGTAGCCTTTCTTGTGGAATGTGTGCCAGCAGGTGTTTTAGTTTGCTTGCATTGTATGCAAGTTGGGCATTGATCAAGAATACTTGTTTGGCGCTTGAACTTTGGGACTCCAATGATGTGCTTATGAGCTTGATAGAGAAAATCATCGCATGGGTGTCCCAACCTTTGGTGCCACAGAAGTTTCGATGTCCTGGTTTTGATGGCTTGGATTGGGATATTTTTGTCCACAATCTTGGTGAAAAACAGTTTGGCATCAAACCTTGGCGTGTCACTAGTATCAGACTGAGCTTTCGCTGCTTCAGTACATTTTTGCAGATTGACAAGATTGGTGTAGATATCATACCTGTAGTTGCTAATGGCTTCTTTGGAGGCCAGTTCACAAGCTTCCTTGAACTGCATGTCAGTCGCCAAAGCATAGGCTGACGATGTGGCACAATCAGCATATGGAGATGTAATATCAACGTCTGGGATCAGTACTGGGTGTGTATAGCATTGACCGTCAATGATGCTGCCATGGAGGACAATGCTGCTGGCAGTGTTCTGCTTGTGATGACAGATGATTGTGAGGTTGCCGTTTCGTGGAGCAGATGAGTCATAGTTGTCAATGAATGATTTATGGATTGACTGCCCACTAAACTGACATCGCATGCGAGATGTCATTCCACAGAGATCATTCTCACTCAGTAATGTCGTTGACAGGGAGGGAGAATAATAGAAGAAGACTCTAAGATACCCTATGTGATTGGGTGCTGGGATGTGCAAATATCCCGAGCCTTCAGGGATGCAGGTAGCTGCTTTTCCTCCTATTGCTGCTGTAAGCCTGACAGGACATTTCCTTATCCGGGTGTAAGGTTTGTAACCGTGCAGGATGTGTTTGAGATTTGTGCAGGAAACTTTTGCACCGGTGTCAATCTGAGCCCTGACACCATGTTGGAAGTAGGCTGTAGCTGCAATAGGGTCTGGTGGGACTAGGGATTGCACGTTGTATGTATCAACTGGTGTAAGTAGGCTGTAGCTGCAATAGGGTCTGGTGGGACTAGGGATTGCACGTTGTATGTATCAACTGGTGTAGGGTTGTCCCTATCAAAATTGGGATCTGAGCAAATGAGGTCACAGGATCGAATTGTACATATGATCATACCTTTCGTTGGTATTGTTGTAGTTGAAAAGTGTATGGCAAAAGTGTATGAATGTACCAAAAAAAGTGTGAGATTGACCCGGTACCCAACAAAAACAGAATTCTTGGATTTGTGCGATGTCACTTGTTTGGAGGGCTCTGAAAATATGGAGGTGAACAGTCGGTATTTGGTAGTTTAACTTGTTTTGTTATTACATGAAATTGTTACTTGAAATTGTGAGCAGAAAATTGCTCTTTTACTAAGATCACCATATTGGTGCATCGGACTGCTAATACTCCAATGCACACACTAAATCACTAATAATCGGCATCGACCCGCTAATACTTCGATGCTGCACGTGTCCTTTGTACCAATGGGCTGTATAGATTACCTTGCGCCCTGTAGGTCCGGTACATAAGGCCCTATTTTTAGTAAGAAGGAGAACCGGAACCGGTAAGTGGTAAATTGTCATTCCCACTTCCATTCCCATCTCCATTCATGTTAGTCCATTCCTGCAGAAGCAAGATGACTCGTACGATCGATCACGAGACTCATTCACTCGCGTCTCATTCATTCACTCGCGTCTCATTCATTCGCTCGCGTCTCATTCTACTCCTTCACGTCTCATTTATTCCGTAGCGCGCGCTCGCTCGATCGCCTTCAAACACACTCCCCTGCTTCAAAGGATAATAGATGGACTCAATCGATGATGCTACTCCAGAAATCGCTGTAGGCTTCGTGCGCTTCTTTTGCCTTGGAGTCTACAGCCGAGAAGCTCGTATCCTTGTTGACCTTGACCTTCGTGGAGTACTCATCTTTTCCATAGAATTTGGAGCCATGTTTTTCAAATAGGATTCCAGTAAGATTCTTGGTAAAAAGATCACTTGTCATTTCATCGCCTGTCTTCCACATCACCTTGATGATTCCCATTTCCTTTAGCTCTCGTAGGAAATACTGTTTCACTTCAATATGCCTGGTGCGACCTGCTATGGACCAATTGTTGCAGAAATCAACCGCACCCTTGTTGTCCACATATATCACCATGGGTAGCTTGATTTGCAATCCGAGACACATCATGACTCTCCAAATGTACAGCATGTCCTGGACACATAGAACAGCTGCATACAGTTCGGCTTCCATAACTCACAGGGCAATGATTGGCATCATTCTAGACCTTGCTGTGACATTGGCGCCATTGAGCCAAGTCGACCAGCCGTTGACACTGTGTCGAGATTCATCTTTTGCATACTCCGAGTCGCTGAATCCAATCAGCTCAAAAACAAAGTCCTTGGTACCATCCCACACTGCATTAGGGGCCAATGTGAGACCTCTCTTGGGTGTTCCAGCGCAATACTTCATTACTCGCTTCAGCGCCTTCATGTGGGACTTCTTTGCTTCAGTCATGAACCTAGACAGCTCCCGGACAGCATTCTGCGTTTCAATTCTTGACCATCTCATCATGTGCAAAAGGATGGCTGTTCCGGACCTGTACTTGGTTTGGGCTTCCTTGGTGAGAACAGTATCGGTTGGTCCTTCACCTTCTTTCTTCAGCACTGATCCTGGTTCTGCTGGAGTGGTGGGATTGCCTCTGCATTCATCAAGCTCGAATTCATCGACAAATCTCTTGATCTTGACCGGTTGGGTCATTTGGAGTGTCCTGTTCTTCTTGTCCCGCTCAATGTGGCATCCAACATACTCATCCATCTCTCCAACATCCTTGCATTCAAATAGGGACTTGAGTTGCTCCTTGTGCTTCAAAACTTCTGCTGCTTCACCCATGATGCAAAAATCGTCGACCCATAGTAACATCAGAAGGAGTTTGTTGTTGATCCACTTGAAAAATAGACAGGGGTCAGCCTTGCATCTTTCCATCTTCATGGTATGCATTGCCCGTCGCGCTTCTCTCCAGAATTGTATGGCAGCTTGAATTGTCCCATAAAGTGTTTTCTGCAATTGGAGGAGTACATATGATGGATAGAATTTCTGATAGCCTTCTGGAATCTTGGTGAAAATCTTCTCTCCATTCTGAAATTTGCCATTCAGAAAAGCGCCTTCCACATCCACGATGTAGGCCATAAAATTTGCCATGACCATCAGTATCATTGCAATTCGGATTGAGATATCACTGACAACAGGTGAAGACTTGTCTTGGCCATCATAGTGCTCGCCATCTAGCTGCTTGAATCCTCGGACGGCATTCCTGCATCTTACTGTGCCATCGGGTTTCATCTTGTTGGCCCAAGTGGTATCCATGATTTTGGTGCCTGGTGGGATATTGGCTTCGTCAATCTCTTCAAAAACTCCATACTTGACCATCTTCTCGTGTTCAGCATCAACGCCCTCTGTAAACTTGTCGCGCATTGGACTGGCCATAGATTGCTTGTAGTTCATGGTCTTTAGCTCCTTGGTGTTGTCAAAAGCACTCCCCGCCGCGCCAACTAGACTGAGTTCACTCATGGCGCCTTCCGGAGATGGAATAGAGAATGATAGAAGATTGAATTCTTTCAGTGAAGTCATTGCCTTGTGGAACTGGATTTCAGCGTTGGTGAATTGAGCTGCATAACTTGCCATATCTCCATACCGTACATCAGGATTGAGATGAGAGTTTCTCACAACACGGCCATACCTTGTGGTTGTTACAACATGTGGATCCGCTGCTTCAGTGTCGTCATTGCTGTCGTAGTCCTCCTCGCTTTCATATTCAATCTTGGTTTCTTCAATATCGTCGGAGTAGTAGTCATATTCATCGTGACTATCGAAGGCAGGGTCCTCTGTGGCGGGTTCAGATTCAGATTCAGGTTGGAAGGGAATTGCAGGTGCTGTGTCTCCCCCACTTGCATCCTGAAACTGCACTCGTCTGGTGGTGGTGCGTAAAATGGAGACAGGTTGGGGAGGAGGCGTGGCATTGATCGGGAGATCCATATGCCCGTCTTCAAGGAAATCAGCATGAAAATTAAGAGCTTCACCCTTGGGAGCAGTGGGTGGAAAATACATTCTCTTCAACCAATAGATATCACGAGTAGTTGTAAAAGTGTTCTTCAAGGGATCGTACATCACATAGCAATCGCCAGGCCGGTCAGTACAATATCCAGCAAAGAAAGCTGGGTTCCCGCGATAATTGAGTTTTGGACTTGTGGACCGCTTGACACGGACGACTCCAGCCTCACCAAAGGTTCTGAGGTGGGCGCTGAAAGCGGGGACTTTGCCAGAGAAATGTTGGATCTTGGGCATAGTATTGCCATTCACAGTGACAGCCTCCAACCAGTCCAACTGTACACCACAACGCATTGCCAAGGGGAAAAATCTGAAACGGTACTCCCTAGGGACGTTGGCTTGAGAGCAAAGAGCCATGGCGCGACAGACTGATCTGTATATTGCCGTTTCGACCAAGCTATTCTGCTGTGGGGTATCCACTGAGGTATACTCGAACTTGCAAGAAAATTTCCAATCTGCTGAGGCCAGGCGAGCTTCAAGTGCTGTATTTTCACCAGCCTTATCACAGCGAATTTGCTTTAGCTGGTGTCCTTTGGACCTCCATTGGTTGAACAACTCGCAAGTGGGTTCAACCATGCCATCCTTGGTGGCAAAGAAATTGACAAACCGGCATGTGGAATATTCGTCAACAATCATCCGAAAATGGGGCTTGGTAATAAATGGGGCTGTCAGCTTGTTGGTTTTGGCAGCTTTGGGTGCCTTGACTGAGGACATATCCACAAAGAGTCTTTCTCCAGGTTTGGTAGCAGCAACATGCTCGCTATCCGTGGGAATCACTTTCCTTTTTGCTTTTGCTTTTGCTTTGGCACAATCTTCACAAGGAAGCATCGGGCCACGCGTGATGGTCCAGCCAAGTGTTTCAGCTGTGCGGCGTGTCTTGATCTCATTCATGTGTCCCAGGAGCCGATGGGCTTTGTTGATGTTCATCTTGGTCCCGTCATCTGTAGTGGTGGTAGCAGTTGCTGCATTGATTTCAATGTTGTCTGTGGGGTGTGCAATCCGATCAAAATAGCCAACCCACACACAGCTCGTGTAGGTGGGGATCTGAATATCAAAATTCACTTGGAGATTCCCTTTCTTGAGTGACCACCCAGTCTTGTCACTGCCGGTGGCAATCCAACCATTCTGCAAAGCCAGGTTGGCCGAGAACAGGTTGAATGCAAAGTTTGGATTGAAATTCACACCCTGCAACAATGTCTGAAACTCCTTGTTTCCATCCTTATCAATCTTCTGACAGGGAATATCCCCAACTTGGCATCCTTTCAGCTCATCGCCGCTTTGGGTAGTAATGGTG
>JAYLWI010000013.1:42500-45000 GCA_037355745.1 Pseudo-nitzschia multiseries | reverse complement strand
CTGTGTACGGTGTTTTTTTCATGTTTTGTTCACCCTAGTGTTTTCTCGTGCAAAATTATGACGCGCTGTGCACAGTGTTTTTTTCATGTTTTGTTCACCCTAGTGTTTACTAGTGTTTCCCCGTGCAAAGTTATGACGCGCTGTGCACAGTGTTTTTTCATGTTTTGTTCACCCTAGTGTTTTCTCGTGCAAAATTATGACGCGCTGTGCACGGTGTTTTTTTCATGTTTTGTTCACCCTAGTGTTTACTAGTGTTTCCCCGTGCAAAGTTATGACGCGCTGTGCACGGTGTTTTTTTCATGTTTTGTTCACACTAGTGTTTACTAGTGTTTCCTCGTGAAAAATTATGACGCGCTGTGCACGGTGTTTTTTTCATGTTTTGTTCACCCTAGTGTTTACTAGTGTTTCCCCGTGCAAAGTTATGACGCGCTGTGCACAGTGTTTGTTTCATGTTTTGTTCACCCTAGTGTTTACTAGTGTTTCCCCGTGCAAAATTATGACGCGCTGTGCACAGTGTTTTTTTCATGTTTTGTTCACCCTAGTGTTTACTAGTGTTTACTAGTGTTTCCCCGTCCAAAGTTATGACGCGCTGTGCACGGTGTTTTTTTCATGTTTTGTTCACCCTAGTGTTTACTAGTGTTTCCCCGTGCAAAGTTATGACGCGCTGTGTACAGTGTTTTTTCCATGTTTTGTTCACTCTAGTCACTACTAGTTGCCGCGCACAGCAGTTTTCCCCAGTAGTTACAATTCTTTCAGGATTCTAGAAGTGTTTCCCCTGCTTTGATATTTGTCATTTTTTGTCATCTTCTACACCAGAGTGTGTGATCTTGATCGTGCGTGATATGGTGTTTGAACCTGCTTACTTCCAGGTGACTTGAGTGGCCTTTGAATTGGTACAGTACGGAAAATGCAGTGTAGTGTATTGTTTTGTTAGATATAATGAACAAACCTGTTTGTGGTTGTGACGGGAACGACCATACTAACGTGACAGCACCGCTTCCCGTCTGCTCAGCGAAGTTAAGCACGTTCAGGCTCAGTTAGTACTACGGTGGGGGACCACGTTGGAATCCTGAGTGTTGTTCTCTTTTGTCCATTTTTGGAACCGTCCCTGGTTTTTGAGCATCCGGGTTGCTTTGGAGCGGATACATCGATACATCCGGGTTTTCTACATCCGGGTTACTTTGGACCGGATACATCCAGGTTACTTTGGACCGGATACATCCGGGTTTTACATCCGGGTTTTACATCCGGATTACTTTCAGCGGGACCGAAGCCCGCGCGCCGCCTTCTGCTTATACTTTTCTTGCCTTCTTTCAGCGTGGATATTCATATACCTCCCTATCATCCCAACACCCCGCTTAAAACAACATGGGTATCATCATATACGGATTGGATATGATCTTCATCCTTCATCCTTCATCCTATACTTAACATCACCAGACTATTCCAGATCTCATTATTGCTGTTATTTTATTATTGTTTTCAATTGTACGTATCTTCCGATGGTATCTTTGATAGTTCCATTTGTACGGTAGATTGTTTACGAAGCTTCGTTGGGTTACTGTCACAACTTCCTCAATCTTGTCTCCTAATGCATAATACTTTCACCCATCAACACATTGCCCAATGCACAGTCTTTGAAGATCATTCAACCCACATGGGGTGGTGACGGGCTCCAAATTGCATATTAGTGAGTATTTTTCCTCCAACACAAATCAAGGAACAGGAACAAGGCTCAACCCAAATGCACTCATTAGGTGGTGACACACAAAATAACTATCAGAGTTAGATATCTCACTTCTGTTTCTTTCATGATTCATCTTGTCCATAACATGAACAGCATTCACCAACAAATCACAAAACATGTCCGATATATTTTTGCACTCCAAATTGCATAGTAGTGCGTATTTTTCCTCCAGCACAGCACAAATCCAGGAACAGGAACAACCCAAATGCACTCATTATGTGGTGACACACAAAATTGGGTCAAAATGTATGTCTGAGATGTCAATATATTGCCCAATGTATAGTCTCTGCAGACCTTTCAATCCATTTGGGATGGTCATGGGCTCCAATGAACCTTATTCACCGGTATGTTGTTTTTCTCAGATTCTGACAGATTCTGAATGGACAAACACTTTTCACTTGTTTTCTCATCACATCCTCAATACCGGTTAAAATTCCATTCAAAATATATGTACACAAAGCCCAATGCATAGTATACTAAGATTGTTCAACCCATTCTAGATGGTCACGGGCCCCAATGGACTTACACAATCCATGTGTTATTTTTCTGTTTCTCCAGATCCAAAGTCTATTCCAACTTTTGACCTTATTTGTCGCCACATCCTCAATATTGGGCCAAAATGCATGTTTGAGGCATCAGTATTTTGCCCAATGTATAGTCTCTGAAGACTATTCAATCCATTTGAGATGGACATGGGCTCCAATGGATCAAATTAATTTTTTACATATTTTTTTAAAATGGTTGGTGATTCTT
>JAYLWI010000013.1:32500-35000 GCA_037355745.1 Pseudo-nitzschia multiseries | reverse complement strand
TTTTTCATATTGTTGTAGTGCCGTGCTTATAGTGTTTCCTCGTGAAAAATTATGACGCGCTGTGCCGGTTTTTTTCTGTTTTGTCACGGTGTTACGTGTTTGTTTCATAATTTTTTCAGGCCAGACACTACTTAGTGTTTCCCCGTGACAAAGTTATGACACGCTGTGCACAGTGTTTGTTTCATGTTTTGTTCACGCTAGTGTTTACTAGTGTTTCCTCGTGCAAAGTTATGACACGCTGTGCTCAGTGTTTTTTTCATGTTTTGTTCACCCTAGTGTTTACTAGTGTTTCCCCGTTCAAAGTTATGACGCGCTGTGCACAGGTGTTTGTTTCATGATTTTTTCATGCCAGTCACTACTAGTGTTTCCTCGTGAAAAATTATGACGCGCTGTGCACAGTGTTTTTTTCATGTTTTGTTCACGCTAGTGTTTACTAGTGTTTCCCCGTGCAAAGTTATGACGCGCTGTGCAAAGTGTTTTTTCATGTTTTGTTCACCCTAGTGTTTTCTCGTGCAAAATTATGACGCGCTGTGCACGGTGTTTTTTTCATGTTTTGTTCACCCTAGTGTTTACTAGTGTTTCCCCGTGCAAAGTTATGACGCGCTGTGCACGGTGTTTTTTTCATGTTTTGTTCACACTAGTGTTTACTAGTGTTTCCTCGTGAAAAATTATGACGCGCTGTGCACGGTGTTTTTTTCATGTTTTGTTCACACTAGTGTTTACTAGTGTTTCCCCGTGCAAAGTTATGACGCGCTGTGCACAGTGTTTGTTTCATGTTTTGTTCACCCTAGTGTTTACTAGTGTTTCCCCGTGCAAAGTTATGACACGCTGTGTACGGTGTTTTTTTCATGTTTTGTTCACCCTAGTGTTTTCTCGTGCAAAATTATGACGCGCTGTGCACAGTGTTTTTTTCATGTTTTGTTCACCCTAGTGTTTACTAGTGTTTCCCCGTGCAAAGTTATGACGCGCTGTGCACAGTGTTTTTTCATGTTTTGTTCACCCTAGTGTTTTCTCGTGCAAAATTATGACGCGCTGTGCACGGTGTTTTTTTCATGTTTTGTTCACCCTAGTGTTTACTAGTGTTTCCCCGTGCAAAGTTATGACGCGCTGTGCACGGTGTTTTTTTCATGTTTTGTTCACACTAGTGTTTACTAGTGTTTCCTCGTGAAAAATTATGACGCGCTGTGCACGGTGTTTTTTTCATGTTTTGTTCACCCTAGTGTTTACTAGTGTTTCCCCGTGCAAAGTTATGACGCGCTGTGCACAGTGTTTGTTTCATGTTTTGTTCACCCTAGTGTTTACTAGTGTTTCCCCGTGCAAAATTATGACGCGCTGTGCACAGTGTTTTTTTCATGTTTTGTTCACCCTAGTGTTTACTAGTGTTTACTAGTGTTTCCCCGTCCAAAGTTATGACGCGCTGTGCACGGTGTTTTTTTCATGTTTTGTTCACCCTAGTGTTTACTAGTGTTTCCCCGTGCAAAGTTATGACGCGCTGTGCACGGTGTTTTTTTCATGTTTTGTTCACACTAGTGTTTACTAGTGTTTCCTCGTGAAAAATTATGACGCGCTGTGCACGGTGTTTTTTTCATGTTTTGTTCACACTAGTGTTTACTAGTGTTTCCCCGTGCAAAGTTATGACGCGCTGTGCACAGTGTTTGTTTCATGTTTTGTTCACCCTAGTGTTTACTAGTGTTTCCCCGTGCAAAGTTATGACACGCTGTGTACGGTGTTTTTTTCATGTTTTGTTCACCCTAGTGTTTTCTCGTGCAAAATTATGACGCGCTGTGCACAGTGTTTTTTTCATGTTTTGTTCACCCTAGTGTTTACTAGTGTTTCCCCGTGCAAAGTTATGACGCGCTGTGCACAGTGTTTTTTCATGTTTTGTTCACCCTAGTGTTTTCTCGTGCAAAATTATGACGCGCTGTGCACGGTGTTTTTTTCATGTTTTGTTCACCCTAGTGTTTACTAGTGTTTCCCCGTGCAAAGTTATGACGCGCTGTGCACGGTGTTTTTTTCATGTTTTGTTCACACTAGTGTTTACTAGTGTTTCCTCGTGAAAAATTATGACGCGCTGTGCACGGTGTTTTTTTCATGTTTTGTTCACACTAGTGTTTACTAGTGTTTCCCCGTGCAAAGTTATGACGCGCTGTGCACAGTGTTTGTTTCATGTTTTGTTCACCCTAGTGTTTACTAGTGTTTCCCCGTGCAAAGTTATGACGCGCTGTGCACAGTGTTTGTTTCATGTTTTGTTCACCCTAGTGTTTACTAGTGTTTCCCCGTGCAAAATTATGACGCGCTGTGCACAGTGTTTTTTTCATGTTTTGTTCACCCTAGTGTTTACTAGTGTTTACTAGTGTTTCCCCGTCCAAAGTTATGACGCGCTGTGCACGGTGTTTTTTTCATGTTTTGTTCACCCTAGTGTTTACTAGTGTTTCCCCGTGCAAAGTTATGACGCGCTGTGTACAGTGTTTTTTCCATGTTTTGTTCACTCTAGTCACTA
>JAYLWI010000013.1:20000-22500 GCA_037355745.1 Pseudo-nitzschia multiseries | reverse complement strand
CGCTGTGCACGGTGTTTTTTTCATGTTTTGTTCACCCTAGTGTTTACTAGTGTTTCCCCGTGCAAAGTTATGACGCGCTGTGCACGGTGTTTTTTTCATGTTTTGTTCACACTAGTGTTTACTAGTGTTTCCTCGTGAAAAATTATGACGCGCTGTGCACGGTGTTTTTTTCATGTTTTGTTCACCCTAGTGTTTACTAGTGTTTCCCCGTGCAAAGTTATGACGCGCTGTGCACAGTGTTTGTTTCATGTTTTGTTCACCCTAGTGTTTACTAGTGTTTCCCCGTGCAAAATTATGACGCGCTGTGCACAGTGTTTTTTTCATGTTTTGTTCACCCTAGTGTTTACTAGTGTTTACTAGTGTTTCCCCGTCCAAAGTTATGACGCGCTGTGCACGGTGTTTTTTTCATGTTTTGTTCACCCTAGTGTTTACTAGTGTTTCCCCGTGCAAAGTTATGACGCGCTGTGCACGGTGTTTTTTTCATGTTTTGTTCACACTAGTGTTTACTAGTGTTTCCTCGTGAAAAATTATGACGCGCTGTGCACGGTGTTTTTTTCATGTTTTGTTCACACTAGTGTTTACTAGTGTTTCCCCGTGCAAAGTTATGACGCGCTGTGCACAGTGTTTGTTTCATGTTTTGTTCACCCTAGTGTTTACTAGTGTTTCCCCGTGCAAAGTTATGACACGCTGTGTACGGTGTTTTTTTCATGTTTTGTTCACCCTAGTGTTTTCTCGTGCAAAATTATGACGCGCTGTGCACAGTGTTTTTTTCATGTTTTGTTCACCCTAGTGTTTACTAGTGTTTCCCCGTGCAAAGTTATGACGCGCTGTGCACAGTGTTTTTTCATGTTTTGTTCACCCTAGTGTTTTCTCGTGCAAAATTATGACGCGCTGTGCACGGTGTTTTTTTCATGTTTTGTTCACCCTAGTGTTTACTAGTGTTTCCCCGTGCAAAGTTATGACGCGCTGTGCACGGTGTTTTTTTCATGTTTTGTTCACACTAGTGTTTACTAGTGTTTCCTCGTGAAAAATTATGACGCGCTGTGCACGGTGTTTTTTTCATGTTTTGTTCACACTAGTGTTTACTAGTGTTTCCCCGTGCAAAGTTATGACGCGCTGTGCACAGTGTTTGTTTCATGTTTTGTTCACCCTAGTGTTTACTAGTGTTTCCCCGTGCAAAGTTATGACGCGCTGTGCACAGTGTTTGTTTCATGTTTTGTTCACCCTAGTGTTTACTAGTGTTTCCCCGTGCAAAATTATGACGCGCTGTGCACAGTGTTTTTTTCATGTTTTGTTCACCCTAGTGTTTACTAGTGTTTACTAGTGTTTCCCCGTCCAAAGTTATGACGCGCTGTGCACGGTGTTTTTTTCATGTTTTGTTCACCCTAGTGTTTACTAGTGTTTCCCCGTGCAAAGTTATGACGCGCTGTGTACAGTGTTTTTTCCATGTTTTGTTCACTCTAGTCACTACTAGTTGCCGCGCACAGCAGTTTTCCCCAGTAGTTACAATTCTTTCAGGATTCTAGAAGTGTTTCCCCTGCTTTGATATTTGTCATTTTTTGTCATCTTCTACACCAGAGTGTGTGATCTTGATCGTGCGTGATATGGTGTTTGAACCTGCTTACTTCCAGGTGACTTGAGTGGCCTTTGAATTGGTACAGTACGGAAAATGCAGTGTAGTGTATTGTTTTGTTAGATATAATGAACAAACCTGTTTGTGGTTGTGACGGGAACGACCATACTAACGTGACAGCACCGCTTCCCGTCTGCTCAGCGAAGTTAAGCACGTTCAGGCTCAGTTAGTACTACGGTGGGGGACCACGTTGGAATCCTGAGTGTTGTTCTCTTTTGTCCATTTTTGGAACCGTCCCTGGTTTTTGAGCATCCGGGTTGCTTTGGAGCGGATACATCGATACATCCGGGTTTTCTACATCCGGGTTACTTTGGACCGGATACATCCAGGTTACTTTGGACCGGATACATCCGGGTTTTACATCCGGGTTTTACATCCGGATTACTTTCAGCGGGACCGAAGCCCGCGCGCCGCCTTCTGCTTATACTTTTCTTGCCTTCTTTCAGCGTGGATATTCATATACCTCCCTATCATCCCAACACCCCGCTTAAAACAACATGGGTATCATCATATACGGATTGGATATGATCTTCATCCTTCATCCTTCATCCTATACTTAACATCGCCAGACTATTCCAGATCTCATTATTGCTGTTATTTTATTATTGTTTTCAATTGTACGTATCTTCCGATGGTATCTTTGATAGTTCCATTTGTACGGTAGATTGTTTACGAAGCTTCGTTGGGTTACTGTCACAACTTCCTCAATCTTGTCTCCTAATGCATAATACTTTCACCCATCAACACATTGCCCAATGCACAGTCTTTGAAGATCATTCAACCCACATGGGGTGGTGACGGGCTCCAAATTGCATATTAGTGAGTATTTTTCCTCCAACACAAATCAAGGAACAGGAACAAGGCTCA